>JAKVIS010001652.1:0-31416 GCA_033119425.1 Bufotes viridis
CAGAAAGCAATGAATAGGGGTGAGTAAAGTGATCTATACAAACATTTCAAATCATATATGTACAAGGGTGCATTCACGTGTCTGTAACTGTTTTGCGGTCCGCAAATTGCGGATACGCAAAACACGGATACCAGACGTGTACGTTCTGCATTTTGGGGACCGAAAATAGCCGGCCCTATGAGAGAAATGCCTATTGGACAAGAATAGGAAATGCTCTATCATTTTTGCGGCGCCACGGAACAGAAATACAGATGCGGACAGCACAAAGGCTGTCTACAACTTTTGCAGCCCCATTAAAATGAATACGTCCGCACTCATTGCGAAAAATTACAGAACGGATGTGGACGAATGTCGTGTGAATGGACCCTAATAGAGTTGGTAATGGTCATTGCAGTCCTGCCTGTGATAATGAGGTGACTGCTAAGAAGTGCAGAACAGAACGTGTCAGCCTATTATGAAGCTCAATGGTCGGGGTGAAAATGAAGGATTATTTGTTACATTTATATAGAAACAGAGAAAATGAAACCAAAGCTTTATAAAATATACGTTTAGCATACAAACTTACTGTAAACAGTGGGTCCTTTTCTGAATAAACATTTCAAATAAAGAAAATGACTGCTAAGTCCAGAGACGGGAAGGCCATGCGGGGACCCACCTAGGATAAAATAATCAATGGGGGTTGAAAAATATAAATAAAGTCTAAGAAAATCATCCCCTGTATCGTGGTAGTGACATCAGATTGGGGTGGAAGTCCTGAAATTTGGATTTAAACAGTTGCAAAATAGGGTTTTGTGACTTTTTGACATTAAAAGGGGTTTTCTGAGATTTATACACTGATGACCTATCCTCTGAAACCCCAGGACCCCCACTGAGGGCAGCAGGGCTCGCAGAAGCACCATGGCTTTCTCGCAGCCTTCCCTAGGCCATGTGACATCATGTTCATTGGTCACAGCTCAGCTCCATAAAAGTGAATGGGCCTGAGTGTGATACCAGGCACAGCCACTATACAATGTACGGCGCTGTGCTTGGTGAGCAAGGAAAGGCCACGGCGCTCACAGGAGCTCTGGTACATTCTCAGCTGATCGGCAGGGGTCCCGGGTATCGGACGCGCACCAGTCTGATACTGATGACCTATCTAGAGGATAAGTCAGCAGTGTTTAAATCTTAGAAAACACTTTTAAGCAAAAATGTTGCCACATTTGGTCTTTTTACTCCACCCACTTTAGTTTAGGTAAGAAGGTGGTAAATGAGGACACCATGGGCGTAGCTATAGGGGTGCAGAGGTAGCAGTCGCTACCGGGACCAGGAGCAAGGGGGCCCAAAGACCCTTGTGCCGCATAGGAAGACACACAAAGCACTGAGGAAGGGGGCCCAAGCTTTTGAACCAGGGCCCATGAGCCATTAGCTACGCTCCTGGAGGACACGATTAGTCCGGGGAGCTGATTGAAGCCAGATTTATTAACTTGTGAATGTCCACTTCCACATGGTCAGTATTCAGTCAGAATTTTAAATCACCATTTGTTATCCAAAATCAGGAGCAGAGCCTACAGAAAAGAAGTATGATGGAAATGATTCTCTTCTGGATTTGGGACCCACTTCTGGATTTAGCTCACAAAAATACTGACCAAATACTGACCGTGTGGCAATTTGTGATCCAATACAGGGGCGGTGTAGAAAGTGGATTAAAATCTGAAGACAGAAGTGATAGGCTGCCCATACAAATTCAATAGATGTCGTCCACAGGACAGTCTCTCCCGGCTTCCCCGAGCACATACTGTGCACGTTCGGCTCGGCTGTGTATGTGCATTATAGTGAATTACTGCAGAATCCGGCAAAACTAACTTAACTAACAATGTCCCTTGTGATGAATTTCCTCCACCGTTTTTTCTTTGTACATTATCATCATTTATCACTTTTACCCCCAGTGACTCCGCAGATGGTTAAGCCGGTGAAGTTAACCCTTGGTGGATCAGACACAGTGATGTGCTCAATGAGTTTATTAAAGTTTTATCCATCAAGTATTAATATTACCTGGAATAATACGGCAGATAATAAACCAATCCCTTCAACCAGAAAACTTATCCAGACGGACGGGGAACAGACCTTTGATGCTACAAGTGAATGCACAGTTCCCTGGAATGATTTCCGCTCTGGAGTGCGAGTGACTTTAGAGCATGAATCCCTGACATCTCCTCAGCATCACGACCTCCGTGTAACAGGTATAGCCCTAGAAGGACACCGTTCATCACACCGCACAGAACACTGATGGCCTAGTCACACCCTGCAACACACTGACTCCATAGATAGTTCCCACCAGACCCCCATCATCTGCACTGTGAAGGATTTCCTGCAGAGATCTGGTGGGAGTAGTAGTACATACAGTAGGATAAGCTGGAGGTCGACCGTTCACATGTTACATTGTAGTTAAGGATAGTTTTCTGTCCCCGCAGTCATCTGTACTTGTTTTATTCTGTGGATTTAGAAAATGTATGTTTTAGAGAAAGGGATTGTAAGAGTTTAGAGACTCCATAGAAGATTCCATCCAAACACCAAACACCAGCCCCCAGCACGCTGCAGTATTGTGCGCTATGGAGGAACGGTAACTGACCTTATAGTCAATGGTGTCCGGCGTGTAATGGACCCCGCACGGCCATAACAGAGCAGAACATCTCAGTAAAGAACACAGGTGTGAACAGATCCTAACCAGTGACGTCCAGTAATATCCCTCATCAGTCGGTGTCCTGTGACTTATTTCTAGATCTTCCCTGGCGTCCGGTCGTTGAAGAAATAGAGAAACCCGTTTTCCATGTGAACACTGAAGCCACGTTACTGTGTAAAATCTCTCAGTACTTTCCAAATGATCTCACTGTGACCTGGTACAAGAAGAGGACTAATTGCGGATATGGAAACCTAACTGAGAACACTACATCCACTGCAGAGAGACAGCCTGACAACACGTACAGCTGTACCGCCAGCGTAGTAGTCAGACCATCCATACAAGACCATGATGGAGCAGAGATCATCTGCAGAGTGCAGCATCCGAGCTCAAAGCAACACATGGAGAAATCTACAGGACCAATACAAGTCTATGGTAAGTCCTTCAGTAATTACCATCTAGAACCGATACATAGTTAATGTAATAACTTCTTATATGATGTAAATGACGGGTCTGCGCGGCTCCTATTCCAAAGCTTGAGATAAGGATGATAGGACTTACACAACAGTTTATCGGAAGGTTGACCAGAAATCTCTCTCAGGTGCCTTCTTTTAAAGCAGTCATTGCACCAGTGATAACAATCACACTATCTCATAGTCTTCTGCTCTCTGCTGTCCTTCCGATTCGTGTTACTTCATTACCCTGCAGATCCTCTTGTTCAGAATGGCTGCTGGGAATAAGCACAAGCCCATCACAAGTCCACCCGGAAGTCCGTACATGGAGAGAGGATATATCACCTGCAGGACTTGTGTTTCCAAAAGAGCATATGGCCAAACTCGCTGGGCCTGCTGCAATCACAACGGCAGAGTTCAGGCCACATGGTGTGCATTTCATTGTGGAAATCCTCGTGGACATGCAGCAGGTTTGTTGAGAATGGCTCCTCTTGCTCTGCAGAGAGTGAAATCCGCTACAGATCTCCACGACCACAACTGACCTGCTGGATGCCCATAAAAATGTTACGTGCGGATTTCCTTGCGGAAAATGTCTGTAATGAGATTTGTGATAGCCTCATCCACTTTTCTGCTACTGTAAACTCTACAGATTTTCCAAATGTAGATCTGCTACAGATGTACACCCCATGTGGCCATACCATTACAGGAGTTTAAGGGGTACGGCCAGGGAGTCACTTCTTACAGAAGACTTTCTATGGCTGCACCAATCTGTTGTTTGGCAAAAAATGCCCTTTTCATGTGCATGAGCCCTAATGCAGCAAAGAAAATGTAATCTGAATAATACCATCCAGATTTACTAACAGAAGACTAGTGAAGGATCATCAACTGCACAGACTCAGCGCAGAGGCCTCTTGTGCATCTTCTAACTTAGGACATTATCGTCTATGAAACTGACAAATTTACCAAACCAGATGATTTCTCCCTATTCTGCAGCGGTGTAACATCTATTCTCCCTTCAGCTTCTCCCAGGATGCAGGAGCCCATACGGTGGTCTCTCGGACAGACAGGAGGAGGTCTCTGTACTCTCAGTTTGCAGGGTTTTTACCCCAAGTCGATAGACATCAAGTGGAGCTGCAGTTCACGCAGTAACGTATCATCCAGGGAAACCTATGAAGCCAATCCAGACTCAACCTATATTGTGAGAAGTGAGTGCACCGTCCCGGAGGAGGTTATCACCGACCATGACTTTAAGATCATAGTCACCTGGAGCCACGAATCACTGGATGGACCAGAACGGAGAGAGATGTACATAAGGGACACAGGTAAATAATCCGGAGGCCATCACGCCCATGTTCTTTACTCCACATGTAATTGAATTAGAGAATATGTCCAGGTTGGTATTTATCCTGAAATCAGCAGCTTTATTCAGTGCAGACACCATGAAAAAAGGTCTAATTGTATAAAAACATTATCATATGGACTCCTCCACACATGGAGGCGATATTATGTGCATCGTCACATCATTATAAGACCTGTTCAGACAGCAGCCTCCCTACAGGGGCGTGCCAGGAGGCTGCACCGAGACAAGTTCAAGGAAATGTTTTCTGCCAGTTAAAACCAGATAGTAACTCATCTCCTTTTTTGCTAAGGCTACTTTCACATCTGCGCTTTCCTTTTCCGCTATTGAGATCCGTCATAGGATAGCGGGGGGAAACGCTTCTGTTTTGTCTCTATTCATTGTCAATGGGGACAAAACTGAATAGAAACGGAGTGCAGCAGAATACATACCGTTCCATTTGGTTGCGCTCCCATTGCGGACAGAATAACACTGCAAGCAGCGTTTTCCTGTCCGCGATGTTGTGCGAAGCACGACGGACACAATAGAAAACAGATCCGTCCCCCATTGACTTACAATGTTTTTTTAGAGATAATGCAACCGGATTCATTAAGAACGGATGCAGACGGTTGTATTAATATGACGGATCCAGCAAATACGCTGGTGAGAAAGTAGCCTAATCTGTTTTTATTCTCTGATGGCAGATGTATTTGATTTATTCTGTTTCCTGAACATGATTATGGGGGCGGCCATCTTGCTTCAGCTGTTCTTAGCATTTACACAGCATTAACTGCTTTACGGCAGCCCCATGGCCCATAGGCACGGTGGTCAGGAGGGAACCTCACTGACTTCTATGGGAGAGTTCTCTGGGCTGCTCTGTGCGGAGGTCATTGTACAGGGGAAGAAGAGATAAGATGTGACCTGTGCATTATGAAGGGGGCACAGAGGGCATAACTACTGTGAAGGGGGCACACAGAGGGCATTACTACTACAAAGGGGGCACAAAGGGCATTACTACTACAAAGGGGGCACAAAGGGCATTACTACTACAAAGGGGCACAGAGAGCATTACTACTATTAAGGTGGCACAATGGGCATTAATACTGTGAATGGGGCACAGTGGCCATTACTACTATGGAGGGGGCACAATAGGCATTATTACTATAAAGGGGGCACAATGTGCATTAAAATTGTGAAGGGGGAACAATGGGCATTATTATTATGAAGGGTGCACAATAGGCATTACTACTGTGAAGAGGACACAATGGGCATTATTACTATGAAGGGGGCACAATGGGCATTACTACTGTGAAGGGGGCATAATGGGAATTATTACTATGAAGGGGACACATCGGGCATTACTATTACTATGAAAGGGGCACAATGGGCATTACTACTACAAAGGGGGCACAAAGGGCATTACTACTACAAAGGGGCACAGAGCATTACTACTATTCAGGTGGCACAATGGGCATTAATACTGTGAAGGGGGCACAGTGGCCATTACTACTATGGAGGGGGCACAATGGGCATTATTACTATAAAGGGGCACAATGTGCATTAAAATTGTGAAGGGGGAACAATGGGCATTATTATTATGAAGGGTGCACAATAGGCATTACTACTGTGAAGAGGACACAATGGGCATTATTACTATGAAGGGGGCACAGTGGGCATTACTACTGTGAAGGGGGCATAATGGGAATTATTACTATGAAGGGGACACAATGGGCATTACTATTACTATGAAAGGGGCACAATGGGCATTACTACTACAAAGGGGGCACAATGGGCATTACTACTATGGAGGTGGCACAATGGGCATTATTACTATGAAGGGGGCACAATGGGCATTACTACTGTGAAGGGGCACAATGGGCATTACTACTGTGAAGGGGGCATAATGGGAATTATTACTATGAAGGGGACACATCGGGCATTACTATTACTATGAAAGGGGCACAATGGGCATTACTACTATGGAGGTGGCACAATGGGCATTATTACTATGAAGGGGGCACAATTGGCAATATTAGTATGAAGGGGGCACAATGGGCATTACTACTATGAAGGGGGTGCAATGGGCTTTACTAATGTGAAGGGGACACAATGGGAAATACTAATGTGAAGGGGGAACAATGGGAATTACTACTACAAAGGGGGCAAAATGGGCATTACTACTATAAAGGGGGCACAATGGGAATTATTACTATGAAGGGGGCACAATGGGCATTACTACTATCAATGGGACACAATGCGTATTACTACTATGAAGGGGGCACACAGAGGGCATTACTACTGTGAAAGGGGCTCAGAGAGGGCATAACTACTGTAAAGGGGCACAATGAAGGGATAAGTACTTTAAGGGGGCATAATGTGGACATAACAGCTGTGAAAGTTGTACAATGAGAGCATAACTACCGAGATGGGGCACATACCTGGACAAAACTACTGTGAAGGTTGTACAATGAGGGCAATACTACTGTGAGGGGGTACAAATCTTTTAAAGTATTGGGAGGGGGGTTGGGGGCAGAAAAAAGACTGCCCGGGCGCCAATACCTTAGGCACGCCACTTGCAAGGGGCTCAAAATATGCAAAGCACTTATTTTGCAAAGTGTTTGAAGCCAGAATTTGGATGGAAGGGTTTGATAAATTCCCCTCACATAGCTCACACAGAAACAGAACATCCTACCCTTAACCCTGGGTTCACACCTGAGCGTTCTTGAAACGCGCGTTTTACGCGTGTTTTTGTCACGCGTATTACAGCGCGTTTTTGCAAATAGAAAACGCGCCCCAAAAAAAGCTCAAGTACTTGTTTATGCGTCGGGCATTTTTCAGCGTGTTCGAAAGCGCTGTAAAACGCGAAAATGTGAACCAGTCCCATAGGGAAGCATTGGTTTGCATCGGTTATGCGTTTTTCAGCGCGTTCGAACGCGCTGTAAAACGCGCAAGTGTGAACTGAGGGTAAAGGAGAAGAGGGATTATATCTCTGTAGATAGAGATTGTAAATTTTAAACCCTCCTGCGCAGGGTCCTCTGCTCCTCTCTACCAGTCCTTTACTAAATTCAGGCTTTTGTACTTGTTTTGTTTTATATGATGTATATGAACCCATTTTTAGATGTACAGTGCTATGGAATTGATGGTGTTTAAAAAGAAATACTATATACCGTATTTTTCACTTTATAAGACGCACCCCAGGAGTAGACAACAGAAAATTAGAAAAAATATTTTCTAGGTTTCTTTGAATGCAATGTGGTTTACTGGTGTTTTACTGAAGTAGAGGGGTCAAGGTCAGTAACTTTAGGGTGTAGTATGGAGGGGAGGGGAATAGTTTTGTTTAGCTCCTGTTACCCGTAGGCCTCTTTCACACGGCTGTAGGTGTCACGTTCCAGTATTGCGGACCGCATTTGCGGATCCGCAATACACGGACACCGTTCCGTGGCCATTCCGCATCACGGATGTGGACCCATTCATTTCAATAGGTCCGCAAATCCAGAGATGCGGAACGGAACACTACGGAAGCACTACGGAGTGCTTCCGTGAGGTTCTGTACTTCCGTCCCGCAAAAAGATAGAACATGTCCGCTGCGGCTGCTCCACGGTCGGTGCCCGTGCATTGCGGGACGCAGTTTGCGGCCCGCAGCACGGGCACGTGACACCTACGGCCGTGTGAAAGAGGCCTTACTGTGTCATCTGCTGACCCTTGTACCAACCAGCAATGGTACATGTGGTCACCTCATTAAATGTACCTATTCAAATAAATGTGTCTCCTGTCACTGCTCTGTTCTTCTGCTAGATTATTTTTAAGTAGTTGTCTGTGAGACACACACACACACAGTTCTTTTACACACATACAGCTCTGCTACACACACAGCACTGCCATACATACTTACAGCTCTGCTAAACACAGATATCGTTCTGTTACACACATACAGCGGTCTGGCACTGCTGGATCGCTCTGATTACCAATTATAAGACACAAGCACTTTAAGGTTTTTTCTTGCTAAAAAGTGTGTCTTATAAAGCAAAAAATATGGTAACATTACATACAAGGAAAAGTTCTGAAATAACTGAATTCCTGTATTTTCTGGATTCTGGACTTACATGATGTGATTATTGCTGGTGTTCCCATTATCATTGATGTATTTGTAGAATTATGTCCATGAGGCTTTCGGTTTTCCTATCTGTATAGGTCTACCCTGGCGCCCAGAAGTCGGTGAGATATCCACGCCAACTATCTTAGAAAATAAAGAAGTGAACGTGGACTGTGACATCAGCGGATACTTCCCCAATAAACTGAGCGTGACCTGGTTTGTGAAGGAGAGAGAACACGATGACTATGTCCCTGTAGAAAAGTACAAAGACCGGATCGAGCCCAAAACAGCCCAAAATTCAGATACTGGATACCGCTGTAAAGCCTCATTACACGTCCACTCATTTCCCATACATTACCATGGGATTCAGTTCATGTGTGAAGTACAGCACCCAAGTCTGGATCGCCCCATAGAGAGAAGCACAGGACCTCTCCTCATCTCATGTGAGTAACTCTCTGGACACACTGTACCATCAGGAATTATGGGTTTGGTTATTAGATGTAAGTGTATTGTTATAAAATGCACTTACAGTTCTTCACCGCGCTGCACTGGTATATACAGAACTCAGGGTGAGAGCTGCTGCACTGGTATATACAGAACTCAGGGTGAGAGCTGCTGCACTAACATGTATGTATACAGCGTATTCTCTGAGAGCTGCTGCACTGACATCTATGTATACAGCGCATTCTGAGAGCTGCTGCACTGACATCTATGTATACAGTGCATTCTGAGAGCTGCTGCACTGACATCTATGTATACAGCGCATTCTGAGAGCTGTTGCACTGACATCTATGTATACAGCACATTCTGAGAGCTGCTGCACTGACATCTATGTATACAGAGCATTCTGAGAGCTGCTGCACTGACATCTATGTGTACAGCACATTCTGAGAGCTGCTGCACTGACGTCTATGTATACAGCGTATTCTGAGAGCTGCTGCACTGACATCTATGTATACAGCGTATTCTCTGAGAGCTGCTGCACTGACATCTATGTATACAGCGCATTCTGAGAGCTGCTGCACTGACATCTATGTATACAGTGCATTCTGAGAGCTTCTGCACTGACAACTATGTATACAGCGCATTCTGAGAGCTGCTGCACTGACATCTATGTATACAGCGCATTCTGAGAGCTGCTGCACTGACATCTATGTATACAGTGCATTCTGAGAGCTGCTGCACTGACATCTATGTGTACAGCGCATTCTGAGAGCTGCTGCACTGACATCTATGTGTACAGCGCATTCTGAGAGCTGCTGCACTGACATCTATGTATACATTATATTCTTAAAGCTGCTGCACTGACCTCTATGTTTACAGCGCATTCTGAGAGCTGCTGCACTGACATCTATGTATACAGTGCATTCTGAGAGCTGCAGCACTGACATCTATGTATACAGCGCATTCTGAGAGCTGCAGCACTGACATCTATGTATACAGCGCATTCTCAGAGCTTCTGCACTGATCTCTATGTGTACAGCACATTCTGAGAGCTGCTGCACTGACATCTATGTATACAGCGCATTCTGAGAGCTGTTGCACTGACATCTATGTATACAGCGCATTCTGAGAGCTGCTGCACTGACATCTGTGTACAGCGCATTCTGAGAGCTGCTGCACTGACATCTATGTGTACAGCACATTATGAGAAATGATGCACTGACGTCTATGTGTACAGCGCATTCTGAGAGCTGCTGCACTGACATCTATGTATACAGCGCATTCTGAGAGCTGCTGCACTGACATCTATGTATATAGCGCATTCTGAGAGCTGCTGCACTAACATCTATGTATACAGCACATTCTGAGAGCTGCTGCACTGACATCTATGTATACAGCACATTCTGAGAGCTGCAGCACTGACATCTATGTATACAGCGCATTCTGAGAGCTGCTGCACTGACATCTATGTATACAGCTCATTCTGAGAGCTGCAGCACTGACATCTATGTATACAGCGCATTCTCAGAGCTGCTGCACTGACATCTATGTATACAGCGCATTCTGAGAGCTGCTGCACTGACTTCTATGTATACAGCACATTCTGAGAGCTGCTGCACTGACATCTATGTATACAGCTCATTCTGAGAGCTGCAGCACTGACATCTATGTATACAGCGCATTCTCTGAGAGCTGCTGCACTGACATCTATGTATACAGCGCAATCTGAGAGCTTCAGCACTGACATCTATGTGTACAGCGCATTCTCTGAGAGCTGCTGCACTGACATCTATGTATACAGCACATTCTGAGAGCTGCAGCACTGACATCTATGTATACAG
Organism: Bufotes viridis; assembly: GCA_033119425.1. Lineage (NCBI taxonomy): Eukaryota > Metazoa > Chordata > Amphibia > Anura > Bufonidae > Bufotes > Bufotes viridis. Next base: position 10,823 of record JAKVIS010001652.1, read on the forward strand.
CGCATTCTGGGAGCTTCTGCACTGACATCTATGTATACAGTGCATTCTGAGAGCTGCTGCACTGACATCTATGTATACAGCGTATTCTGAGAGCTGCTGCACTGACATCTATGTATACAGCGCATTCTGAGAGCTGCTGCACTGACATCTATGTATACAGCGCATTCTGAGAGCTGCTGCACTGACATCTATGTATACCGCGCATTCTGAGAGCTGCTGCACTGACATCTATGTATACAGCACATTCTGGGAGCTTAAATGTTTTTTTTGTGATTTCTTCATTGACACAATTATTCAACCCCTTAACTTCTTACCGACCGCCTAACGCAGGATTGCGTCCTGCGGGCGGTCGGTCTGTTCCTCTTTGACGCGCGGGCGCGTCATCTCGCGAGACGCGAGATTTCCTGTGAACGCGATCGCGTCAGGGAGAAGGTAAACTACAGCCTGCCAGCGCTAATCGTGCGCTGGCAGGCTGTAGAAGTTAAAAAAAATCACATATCAGACGCTGTTTTGTTAACAGCGTCTGATATGTTTGCTGATCGTTCCTTTGGTGGTCCCTTTTGCTTGGGACCACCAAAGGAAACTTTTATAAGTGCACCAATCACCACACAGACTCCCCCATCCATCCCCCACCCCGTCACTGATTAACCCCTGATTAACCCCGATCACCCCATGTCACCCCCCCTGACACTAATCACCCCCCTGTAAGGCTCATTCAGACGTCCGTATGTGTTTTGCGGATCCATGGTTCCGCGGATCCGCAAAACACGGACACCGGCAATGTGCTTTCCGCATTTTGCGGATCCGCACATTGCCAGAACTATATAGAAAATGTCTTTTTGCGGACAAGAATAGGACATGCTCTATCTTTTGCGGAGCTGCGGCCGGATGTTTGGTGTCCGAAACCCGGAAGTTTGTGGCCGCAGCTCCGCAAATGCTGATGCGGCGAGCGCATAGTGTGCTCTCCGCATCACCGCCGGCCCCATTCACACTGAATGGGTCCGCATCTATTCCGCAGAATTGCGGAATAGATGCGGACATTTTTGCGGACGTGTGAATGGGGCCTTACTACTTTTTTTTTGCACATTTTTTGGCAGAGATTTTTTCATCCACATTGATCGATGCGAATGAGGAAATCTGTGCCGTTTATTTATTTATTTTTTTCAGCGCAGAGGCTGAACGGGAAAAAAAATCTCATCACCCGTATGCTCAATATAAGGAGAATCGCAGAAACTCCTAATGCTGGCCATACGTGTAATGATTGCGGAGACCCTCAAATGCCAGGGCAGTACAAACACCTCACATGTGACCCCATTTTAGAAAGAAGACACCCCAAGGTATTCCGTGAGGGGTATGGCGAGTTCATGCAAAATTTTATTTTTTGTCACAAGTTAGTGGAATATGAGACTGTAAAAAAAAAAAAAAAATCTATTTCCGCTAACTTGTGCCAAATTTTTTTTTTTCTGTGAACTCGCCATACCCCTCACAGAATACCTTGGGGTGTCTTCTTTCCAAAATGGGGTCACTTGTGGGGTATTTATACTGTCCTGACATTTTAGGGGCCCTAAAGCGTGAGAATCCAAATGCGTAAAAATGGCCTGTGAAATCCTAAAGGTACTCATTGGTTTTAGGGCCCCTTTGCGCATCTTGGCTGCAAAAAAGTGTCACTCATGTGGTATTGCCGTACTCAGGAGAAGTAGGGCAATGTGTTTTGGGGTGTATTTTTATATATATTTTGTAAAACGTCACTTTTAATAAGGTAGGTTAAAAATGGCTCCAAAATGGAGAGCTCCCCTATAGATCAATAGGACAAGCACTAAACACAAATGCGTACAAACAAAAAATAAGCACAGGTGATCACATGAACCGTGGTCAATCACGTGCTGTACCGGGTCTTTGATCCAACTCTAAATCCCCATGTGCTGGAAATGGGTGAGACAATGAAAGAGTTGGTCAAATTGCAAGGGTATGTATAAGGATAGGAAGATGGTTTGGCAAATCCCTAATCATACCCTGCTTGACCTGAACCGCCCTAGGTAGGCTATCACCGGGTCCAAAAAACCCCGCAAGGGGTGGCCCAATGCTGGATCCTAACCCTACACACGCTGCCCCTGATTAGGTAGCGGGATGGGGGAGAAAAAAAAAGGACCGGTAAACTGTAAAGGCAACCTAAGTCAGTCCCAGAGGTAAATAAGCCAAATGGCGGCGTGTAGCCACAACAAATACAAAAGAATGCAGAAAAAAGATTGGGGAGGTGGTGGCGTACCAACGCGTTTCGTCACACCAAGCCTGCATAGACGGTTAGACTCATCAGGGGACAATAAACCGTCAAGAAAAAAACAACCAAAATCTATGTTCATGGGAGAACAATAGTTAAAGTCACGCGTTCAAAAGAACGCATATGGTAACACCTCTGGTGAGGAGCAGCAACCTGTGGAAGAAAGCACAGTAGATAAACGCCACTAAAGTCATCAGAAAAAGTGCGTCAAACATAACAGTGCTCTAGATGAAGTTACTTACTTCCGACCCAGATGTATGACCTAGGTCAGGAAGATCCCACAGGCGGCCGTTGATGGCACAGTCCCGGTGCTGTTTAGGAGAAGTCCCATGAGCCCAGGGGCAGCGTCGGGTTATATTGCCGCCGGGAGAGGGACTCATCAATGTGTGCCAAAAGGGCGCGCCAAGAGATGACGTTGCGCCGCGGCGATCACATGACCAGTCACCTGAACAGTGACGTCACCAAGCCCTCGGCGCACGCGCTGGAGAAGGGAGATCGGCAGAAGTCGTGGTCTCACAGCGCATGTGCAGAGCGGCTAAACAAAACATAAAGTAAATGGTGGTGTCACAGATAAAAGATAAATGGTGGGCTCTGTTTTATTATAGTAGATTTTGATAACCATAGATCCACATTATACCATGCCCCCAAACAAATATATTTAATAAGAGGTTGAAAAAATACGGTAAAAGGTAAATACCGTCCCAGGGGTTAGGGAGCAGGGGAAAAAAGTGTAAGTGCCCCTGCTACAACCTAACTCAAGGGAAATACACCACAGGATTCCTGTATTGTGGGTATGTGGCGTTTATCTACTGTGCTTTCTTCCACAGGTTGCTGCTCCTCACCAGAGGTGTTACCATATGCGTTCTTTTGAACGCGTGACTTTTTACTATTGTTCTCCCATGAACATAGATTTTGGTTGTTTTTTTCTTGACGGTTTATTGTCCCCTGATGAGTCTAACCGTCTATGCAGGCTTGGTGTGACGAAACGCGTTGGTACGCCACCACCTCCCCAATCTTTTTTCTGCATTCTTTTGTATTTGTTGTGGCTACACGCCGCCATTTGGCTTATTTACCTCTGGGACTGACCTAGGTTGCCTTTACAGTTTACCGGTCCTTTTTTTTCTCCCCCATCCCGCTACCTAATCAGGGGCAGCGTGTGTAGGGTTAGGATCCAGCATTGGGCCACCCCTTGCGGGGTTTTTTGGACCCGGTGATAGCCTACCTAGGGCGGTTCAGGTCAAGCAGGGTATGATTAGGGATTTGCCAAACCATCTTCCTATCCTTATACATACCCTTGCAATTTGACCAACTCTTTCATTGTCTCACCCATTTCCAGCACATGGGGATTTAGAGTTGGATCAAAGACCCGGTACAGCACGTTATTGACCACGGTTCATGTGATCACCTGTGCTTATTTTTTGTTTGTACGCATTTGTGTTTAGTGTTTGTCCTATTGATCTATAGGGGAGCTCTCCATTTTGGAGCCATTTTTAACCTACCTTATTAAAAGTGACGTTTTACAAAATATTATTACTCCCGTCATATATTGCCGTTTAATTTGAGTAATATCCGAGGCTCGCTACACTTGTGACGCCTTGGCCCCTCTTTATTTTTTATTTTTATATATACCCATACTTTGTGTGAGAAAATTCGCTGTAAACGACAACTTTTTAAAAATTTTTATTCAAAGTTGTCAATTTACAGAGATATTTCTCTCACCCAGCATGGGTATATGTAAAAATACACCACAAAACACATTGTCCTACTTCTCCTGAGTACGGCGATACCACATGAGTGACACGTTTTTGCAGCCTGGGTGCGCAAAGGGGCCCAAATTCCAACGAGTACCTTTAGCTTTTACATGGCTGCTCACAATTTAGCCCCACCCAAAATGCCAGAACAGTACAAACACCCCACAAATGACCCCATTTTGGAAAGAAGACACCCCAAGGTATTCGCTGAGGGGCATAGTGAGTCCATGAAAAATTTAACTTTTTGTCAAAAGTTAGCAGAAAGGGAGACTTTATGAGAAAAAACAATAAAAAATCAATTTCCGCTAACTTGTGCAAAAAAAAAATCTTCTATGAACTCGCCATGCCCCTCACAGAATACCTTGGGGTGTCTTCTTTCCAAAATGGTGTCACATGTGGGGTATTTATACTGCCCTGGCATTTTAGGGGCCCTAAAGCGTGAGAAGAAAAATGCGTAAAAATGCCCTCCTAAAAGGTACTCATTGGTTTTAGGGCCCCTTTGCGCATCTTGGCTGCAAAAAAGTGTCACTCATGTGGTATCGCCGTACTCAGGAGAAGTAGGGCAATGTGTTTTGGGGTGTATTTTTACATATACCCATGCTGGGTGAGAGAAATATCTCTGTAAATTGACAACTTTGAATAAAAAAATGTAAAAACTTGTCGTTTACAGCGATATTTCTCACACACAGCATGGGTATATGTAAAAATACACCCCAAAACACATTGCCCTACTTCTCCTGAGTACGGCGATACCACATGAGTGACACTTTTTTGCAGCCTGGGTGCGTAAAGGGGCCCTAAAACCAATGAGTACCTTTAGGATTTCACAGGGCATTTTTACGCATTTGGATTCTCACGCTTTAGGGGCCCCTAAAATGCCAGGTCAGTATAAATACCCCACATGTGACCCCATTTTGGAAAGAAGACACCCCAAGGAATTCCGTGAGGGGCATGGCGAGTTCACAGAATTTTTCTTTTTTGGCACAAGTTAGTGGAAATTGATATATATATATTTTTTTAATTTTGTTTTTTACAAAGTCTCATATTCTACTAACTTGTGACAAAAAATTTTTTTTTACATGAACTCACCATACCCCTCACGGGATACCTTGGGGTGTCTTCTTTCCAAAATGGGGTCACATGTGGGGTATTTATACTGCCCTGGCATTTTAGGGGTCTCTAAAGCGTGAGAAGAAGTCTGGAATCCAAATGCGTAAAAATGCCCTGTGAAATCCTAAAGGTACTCATTGGTTTTAGGGCCCCTTTGCGCACCCAGGCTGCAAAAAAGTGGCACACATGTGTTATCGCCGCACTCAGGAGAAGTAGGGCAATAAGTTTTGGGGTGTATTTTTATATATACCCATACTTTGTGTGAAAAATATCTCTGTAAACGACAACTTTTAAAAAATTTTATACAAAGTTGACAATTTACAGAGATATTTCTCTCACCCAACATGGGTATATGTAAAAATACACCCCAAAACACATTGCCCTACTTCTCCTGAGTACGGCGATACCACATAAGTGACACTTTTTTGCAGCCTAGGTGCGCAAAGGGGCCCAAATTCCAACGAGTACCTTTAGGTTTTACATGGCGGCTCACAATTTAGCCCCGCCCAAAATGCCAGAACAGTAAACACACCCCACAAATGACCCCATTTTGGAAAGTAGACACCCCGAGGTATTCACTGAGGGGCATAGTGAGTCCGTCTGAGATTTTTTTTTTTTTGCCAGAAGTTAGCAGAAATTGAAACTTTTTATTTATTTATTTTTTTCTCAGAAAGTGTCATTTTCCGCTAACTTGTGAAAAAAAATGAAATGATACATGAACTCACCATGCCCCTCCGCAAATACTTTGGGGTGTCTTCTTTCTAAAATGGTGTCATTTGGGGGGTATTTATACTTTTCTGGCATTCTAGCGCCTGAAGAAACATGACAGGTGCTCAGAAAGTCAGAGCTGCTTCAAAATGCCGAAATTCACTTTTTTGCACCATAGTTTGTAAACGCTATAACTTTTACCCAAACCAATAAGTATACACTTATTGGACTTTTTTTTATCAAAGACATGTAGAACAATACATTTTGCGAAAAATTTATATAGAAATGTAGTTTTTAAAAAAAAAATTACAACAGAAAGTGAAAAATTTCATTTTTTTGCAAAAATTTCGGTAATTTTTGATTAATAGCAAAAATAGTAAAAATGTCAGCAACAATGAAATACCACCAAATGAAAGCTCTATTAGTGAGAAGAAAAGGAGGTAAAATTCATTTGGGTGGTAAGTTGTATGACGGAGCAATAAACGGTGAAAGTAGCGTAGTGCGGAATTGTAAAAAGTGGCCTGGTCATTAAGGGTGTTTAAGCTAGGGGGGCTGATGTGGTTAAAGACGACCACTCTTAAGAACAGACGTTTATTCAAGTGTTTTCGATCAGGTATTGAAAACACCTCTGGATGTCAAGGAGCAGCAATCAAGCAGAATAAGCCCCAATTAGGCAGATGTAAAATGACTGTGATACTCAGCTCCTTCTAGACATTTACTGGTGTGTTTACAGACATGGTGAAGTCAGGAGAATGGTCCAGGAAGACAGGAGAAGAGGTGATTTCTCTTCACAGGAAGGGCAATGGCTATAAGAAGATTGCAAAGATGTTAAACATACCAAGAGACACCATAGGAAGCATCATTCGCAAATTCAAGGCAAAGGGCACTGTTGAAACGCTACCTGGTCGTGGCAGAAAGAAGATGCTGACTTCGACTGCTGTGCGGTACCTGAAGTGCAAAGTGGAGAAAAGTCCCCGTGTGACTGCTGAGGAACTGAAAAAAGATTTGTCAGATGCGGGTACTGAAGTTTTAGCTCAGACAATAAGGCGCACACTGCGTAATGAAGGCCTCCATGCCAGAACTCCCAGGCGCACCCCCTTGCTGTCTCCAAAGAATAAGAACAGTCGACTGCAGTATGCCAAAAGTCATGTGGACAAACCACAAAAGAGTTCTGTGGACTGATGAAACAAAATGAGAACTGTTTGGGCCCATGGATCAACGCTATGTTTGGAGGAGGAAGAACAAGGCCTATGAAGAAAAGAACACCTTGCCTACTGTAAAGCATGGCGGGGGGTCAATCATGCTTTGGGGCTGTTTTGCTTCTACAGGTACAGGGAAGCTTCAGCACGTGCAAGGTACCATGAATTCTCTTCAGTACCAGGAGATATTGGATGAAAATGTGATGCAGTCCGTCACAAACCTGAGGCTTGGGAGACGTTGGACCTTTCAACAGGACAATGATCCCAAGCATACCTCCAAGTCCACTAGAGCATGGCTGCAGATTAAAGGCTGGAACATTGTGAAGTGGCCATCGCAGTCACCAGACTTAAATCCCATTGAGAACCTCTGGTGGGACTTAAAGAAAGCAGCTGCAGCGCGCAAGCCTAAGAATGTGACTGAACTGGAGGCTTTTGCCCATGAAGAATGGGCGAAGATACCCGTAGATCGCTGCAAGACACTTGTGTCAAGCTATGCTTCACGTTTAAAAGCTGTTATAACTGGAAAAGGATGTTGTAATAAGTACTAAGATTGAATGTCACTTGGGGGTTGAATAAAACTGATAATGATGTGAGCACAGAAAAGACATTTGTGGTGATTTCATTATAAATGTTATGTTATATTTGTCTGACTTACAAGGGCCTCTGTGATTTCATTGTAAACAAGACGACTGAAATGATCAAAATCAACGTCAAAGTGGCCAAAACACTCAATTTCAGTGGGGGGTTGAATAATTTTGAACACAACTGTATGTATACAGCGCATTCTGAGAGCTGCTGCACTGACATCTATGTATACAGCACATTCTGAGAGCTGCAGCACTGACATCTATGTATACAGCGCATTCTGAGAGCTGCTGCACTGACATCTATGTATACAGCACATTCTGAGAGCTGCTGCACTGACATCTATGTATACAGCACATTCTGAGAGCTGCTGCACTGACATCTATGTATACAGCGCATTCTGAGAGCTGCTGCACTGACGTCTATGTGTACAGCTCATTCTGAGAGCTGCTGCACTGACATCTATGTATACAGCGCATTCTGAGAGCTGCTGCACTGACATCTATGTATACAGCTCATTCTGAGAGCTGCAGCACTGACATCTATGTATACAGCACATTCTGAGAGCTGCTGCACTGACATCTATGTATACAGCACATTCTGAGAGCTGCTGCACTGACATCTATGTGTACAGCGCATTCTGAGAGCTGCTGCACTGACATCTATGTATACAGCGCATTCTCAGAGCTGCTGCACTGACATCTATGTATACAGCGCATTCTGAGAGCTGCTGCACTGACATCTATGTGTACAGTGCATTCTGAGAGCTGCTGCACTGACATCTATGTATACAGCCCATTCTGAGAGCTGCTGCACTGACATCTATGTATACAGTGCATTCTGAGAGCTGCTGCACTGACATCTATGTATACAGCGTATTCTGAGAGCTGCTGCACTGACATCTATGTATACAGCACATTCTGAGAGCTGCTGCACTGACATCTATGTATACAGTGCATTCTGAGAGCTGCTGCACTGACATCTATGTATACAGTGCATTCTGAGAGCTGCTGCAGGGAGATTCTGCACAACTAATCCGTGTCAGCATTTCCAGCCTCCTTTACAAGAGTAGGGAGCGTTTATAGCAGGCATCCTCAAACTGCGGCCCTCCAGCTGTTGCAGAACGACAACTCCCAGCATGCCTGAACAGCCTACAGGTATCAGCCTGCAGCAGGGCATTGTGAGAGTTAGTTTTACAACAGTTGGAGGGCCGTAGTTTGAGGATTCCTGGTTTATAGGATTGTATAACACATACACAAAGCTTATCATATGTTTTACCCCCAGGGACTCCGCAGATGGTGAAGCCAGTAAAGTTAACCCCCGGTGGATCAGACACAGTGATGTGCTCCATGAGTTTGTTAAAGTTTTATCCATCAAGTATTAATATTACCTGGAATAATACGGCAGATAATAAACCAATCGCTTCAACCAGAAAACTTATCCAGACGGACGGGGAACAGACCTTTGATGCTAGAAGTGATTGCACAGTTCCCTGGAATGATTTCCGCTCTGGAGTGCGAGTGACTTGGGAGCATGAATCCCTGACATCTCAGCATCACGACCTCCGTGTAACAGGTACAGCCCTAGAAGGACACCGTTCATCACACCGCACAGAACACTGATGGCCTAGTCACACCCTGCACCACACTGACCTGGTGGGAGTAGTAGTACATACAGTAGGATTAGCTGGAGGTCGACCATTTACATGTTACATTGTAGTAAAGGATAATTTTCTGTCCCCGCAGTCATCTGTACTTGTATTATTCTGTGGATTTAGAAAATGTATGTTTTAGAGAAAGGGATTGTAAGAGTTTAGAGACTCCATAGAAGATTCCATCCAAACACCAAACACCAGCCCCCAGCACGCTGCAGTATTGTGCGCTATGGAGGAACGGTAACTGACCTTATAGTCAATGGGGCCTGGTGTCCGGCGTTTAATGGACCCCGCACGGCCATAGCAGAGCAGAACATCTCAGTAAAGAACACAGGTGTGAACAGATCCTAACCAGTGACGTCCAGTAATATCCCTCATCAGTCGGTGTCCTGTGACTTATTTGTAGATCTTCCCTGGCGTCCGGTCGTTGAAGAAATAGAGAAACCCGTTTTCCATGTGAACACTGAAGCCAGATTACAGTGTAAAATCTCTCAGTACTTTCCAAATGATCTCACTGTGACCTGGTACATGAAGAGCACAAATTGCGGATATGGAAACCTAACTAAGAACACTACATCCACTGCAGAGAGACAGCCTGACAACACTTACAGTTGTACCGCCAGCCTAGTAGTCAGACCATCCATAAAAGACTATGATGGAGCAGAGATCATCTGCAGAGTGCAGCATCCGAGCTCAGAGCAACACATGGAGAAATCTACAGGACCAATACAAGTCTATGGTAAGTCCTTCAGTAATTACCATCTAGAACCGATACATAATTAATAACATCTTATATGAAGTAATTGTGCAATTCTAATTATTTTTAAGTAAATACTTATTATAAAATGTCAAACATCACCTGTGGGGTGATCCTGCTGTAGTGTCATACATGTACATCACCTGTGGGGTGATCCTGCTGTAGTGTCATACATGTACATCACCTGTGGGGTATACCTGCTGTAGTGTCATACATGTACATCACCTGTGGGGTATACCTGCTGTAGTGTCATACATGTACATCACCTGTGGGGTGATCCTGCTGTAGTGTCATACATGTACATTACCTGTGGGGTGATTCTGATGTAGTGTCATACATGTACATCACCTGTGGGGTGATCCTGCTGTAGTGTCATACATGTACATCACCTGTGGGGTGATCCTGCTGTAGTGTCATACATGTACATCACCTGTGGGATGATCCTGCTATAGTGTCATACATGTACATCACCTGTGGGGTGATCCTGCTGCCTACTGGAAGGCAGACAGACAGCAACCTCTAAGCCAGGGATCGGCAACCTTCAGCACTCCAGCTGCTGTGAAACTACAACTCCCAGCATGCACACCTATTTGGCTGTTTTTGTAACTCTCATAAACACAGAGCCTCAGGATGCCATCTATGTCCATGCAGAACATCGGACCTCTCCTGTAGTCTCCATTTGGTGGGGCTTATTGTGCCCCTGTATTGAGCGTTGCGTAGGTGCTTTATCTTATAGGGCTGCTGCCCGCTCAGATATGACCTGATATATCATCGCACCACATCATCTGAAGACACGCAAGTAGCATCTACAGCAATCGTCTGATTCAACAGGAGGGGTGACAGTTGTTATATGTTCTTTCCAACTCCACGGTTAGGATGTTATTATACACCTATGGATAACTGCTGTAATATGAGTTATATTTTCACAAGTCTCTTCAGTGTCCCCTGATGAGGGCCCCCCCCCCCCCCAAGTGTTAGGGCGAAACGCGTTGGTACAGGGACGTGTTAATTTGACATATTCCACAACATTATCAGTGAATATCACCAGTTAAACAACCCTGGTATTTTCAAGCTACAGTGCAATTTACCATTGATTCATGAGAGTTGACATGTACGTATTTTTGGTGCGTTTATTTTTATATGATACAGTTTAGACTAGCCTACCTCAGCTTGTTCTATACATCCCAATCAGGGCCATCCTAGGAGGTTCCTGATACGGGATCGCCCCTATCGGGGCGGCCATTCCGTTCTAGGCAGGGCGACATCAAGATAGGGTTATACCTAGGGATAGTCCCCCCAAGTATCGTCTACTATACGAGTCCCTGCCATTCCTTTTGCCCAATATTATGAGGATCAACTGTTCCACAAGAGGAAACTCCTCTTTGTTTTTTGTTAAGTAATTTAAGTGTGCCTATTTGGGGTCATTTATATGCTCCTTTTTATTTAGAATCACAAATAAAGGCTAAGTTTTAGGGTATGTTTCACCTGTGATTTTGTTTAAAGGGAACCTGTCACCGGGATTTAGTGTATAGAGCTGGGACATGGGCTGCTAGATCGCCGCTAGCACATCCGCAATATCCAGTCCACAGAGCTCTATGTGGTTTAATTGTGTAAAAAAAACGATTTGATACAAATGCAAATGAACCTGAGATGAGTCCTGTCCCTGATATGAAATAAGGGTACAGCCACACGGAGTGGCCATGCTGCGGTCAAGAACTGCACAGCCTATTAGCCTATTAGCCTGCAGATTCCTTTCATTTAAAGAGTAACTAAACCTTTGTGTAACATTTTAATAAGATGTCCCTAATGCTCTAATACAAGTTTTTCTAATATACTTTATTAATTAATTTTGTATTTTTATTAGACTGTTCCCTACCTAAAGCGCACCATTCCCTGTGCACCTAAAACTCAGTTCTCTGTACACGGCTGACTGCTCAACGGTGTACGGAGAACGAGCTGTGAAGTTTATGAATGGGGCCGCATAAGCAGGGAGAACGGGCAGGAGCGCATATTGCCCGTGCCCCCCGAAGGTTTACTAACTCCTGGCATAGCACATGGGTATCCTGTACATATGTACTGTGCCAGGATTAGCTGAGCGGAGCGGGCTCCTGCTTCTGCTTGCTCCGCTAAGCTAAGAGAACTGCATGTCAGGGAGTCCTCTCCTGCATAACGGAAAATGGGACGGATCCGTTTTGCAGCCCATAGACTTCTATTATGACAGAATGACTCTAAATGCATTCCGTTATGCATTCCGTCATAGAATTACATTATCGTCCGTGATAACGGAATCCATAACCCAATTCTGCTTTTACCACTAAGCAAAGCGTGAACGGATTTCATAACATGAGATTTGCTCATCCCTAATTAGGGCATTAGTAACATCTTATTGACACAAAGGGTTAGTTACTCTTTAATAAAGACCGCACTGTATAGTCGGTCTTCATTGTTAATGGCCGCACGGCACCTTTAACACTGAATAGGCCATTAACAATGAAGACGACTGCGGTGCGGTCTTCATTAGTTAAATGAAAGGCAGCTGCGGGCTGATTGGCTGTGTGGTACTTGACCGCAGCACGGCCACAACCTGACCTCATCGGGACCATCTGCCACGTAAATTTCCATGTGGAAAACCGCAGAGTAGCACACTACCAGCAAAGTGTATGAGATTAAACAAAACTCATGTACGAGTTGCTTCTTTTTTTTATTGTGGAAATTAACCTGCCGTACGGATTTACGACTCTGCAGCATGTCAATTATGTTTGCAGTTTAAGGTGTCAATTTAACCCTTTTCAAAAGAAGGTTGAGATCTGTGGCAAAACCACATCAAATCTGCAAAAAAAACTACATTTTGCATTTTTTTTGTGTTGTTCGGGTTTCTTTCTGTGTTCTTTATATCACCCTGACTACATGACCTACTGGGGCGTATAGAATTCCTAGGGGGCTCCTGCTCTGGGGCAGTGGTGGCGAACCTATGGCATGGGTGCCAGAGGCGGCACTCAGAGCCCTCTCTGTGGGCACCCACTCGCTGGAAAAAGTCTATGGTGTACCAATATGTTTTAGACTTCCCCTGCCATTCATCAGAGCAGGGCGCACTATGAACAGCACAGGCAGCGCAGGGCGCACTATTAACGGCACAGGCAGCGCAGGGCGCGCTATGAACGGCACAGGCAGCGCAGGGCGCGCTATGAACAGCACAGGCAGCGCAGGACGCACTATTAACGGCACAGGCAGCGCAGGGAGCATTATGAACAGCACAGGCAGCGCAGGGCGCACTATGAACGGCACAGGCAGCGCAGGGCGCACTATGAACGGCACAGGCAGCGCAGGACGCACTATGAACGGCACAGGCAGCGCAGGGGCATTATGAACAGCACAGGCAGCACAGGGCGCACTATGAACGGCACAGGCAGCGCAGGACGCACTATGAACGGCACAGGCAGTACAGGGCGCACTATGAACGGCACAGGCAGCGCAGGACGCACTATGAACGGCACAGGCAGTACAGGGCGCACTATGAACGGCACAGGCAGTACAGGGCGCACTATGAACGGCACAGGCAGCGCACTAAATGTAGGCAGGATATTATATAGCTAAATGATAAAGTACATGGAAGATATACTGTATCGGGCTGTAGTATTCAGGATACATTGCTGTCTTGGTACCTTGAGACAAATAAGTGGGTTTTGGGTTGTAGTTTGGGCACTCGGTCTGTAAAACGTTCGCCATCACTGCTATAGGGACTCTAGAATCCACAGAGGAGTCATCAAAAAGGCCTCAGCTTTTCCAGCAAAATTTTCCTAGTGGTGAAGATCTGAACCTATGTAAGGGTGGGTTCACATCAGCGTTCTGGATTTCGTTTTTGTTTTCCGTTATAACGGAAATTAACGGAATCCATAAAACCGAAGCCTTTAAGAGGCATTCTGTTTTGCTTTCCATCATAATAGAAGTCTATGGGAATCAGCACGATCAATCTGGTTTCCGTTATGCAAGATGGACTTTTTTTTCCCTTTATGCATAACAGAAACGGGATTCCCATAGACTTCTATTATGACGGAAAGCAAAACGAAATACCTATTAAAGGCCCTTTTAAAGGCTTCCGTTTTGACTTTCGTCTTATGGATTCCGTTATTTTCCGTTATAACCATGTTATAACGGAAAACAAAAACGGAATCCAGAAAGGTGATGTGAACCCACCCTAAGAGGGCTGCTGACATAACAGCAAGAGCAGAGCGCATGGTCCCCAGCAGCTCTCATGTGGATCAGCTTGTCTATGGGGGGATTCAGAATCGAAAGAGGTGGTGTGATAACTGAGGGACCCACTGATTACATCAATGCTGAAACTAATTTATAATCTATATTATACCACCTAAGCTTATGTTATTTCACCTGCATAGTGAAAAGAAGTAGAAAATAGCAATGAGAAGGAACTGAGCATAAATGCAGAGACCTCTTGTGCTTTACTCATTTAGAAAATATTTCTCTATGAAACTGACAAATTTACCAAACCAGATGATTTCTCCCTATTCTGCAGCGGTGTAACATCTATTCTCCCTTCAGCTTCTCCCAGGATGCAGGAGCCCATACGGTGGTCTCTCGGACAGACAGGAGGAGGTCTCTGTACTCTCAGTTTGCAGGGTTTTTACCCCAAGTCGATAGACATCAAGTGGAGCTGCAGTTCACGCAGTAACGTATCATCCAGGGAAACCTATAAAGCCAATCGAGACTCAACCTATAATGTGAGAAGTGAGTGCACCGTCCCGGAGGAGGTTATCACCGACCATGACTTTAAGATCATAGTCACCTGGAGCCACGAATCACTGGATGGACCAGAACGGAGAGAGATGTACATAAGGGACGCAGGTAAATAATCCAGAGGCCATCATGCCCATGTTCTTTACTCCACATGTAACTCCAATGAATTAGAGAATATGTCCAGGTTGGTATTTATCCTGAAATCAGCAGCTTCATTCAGTGCAGACACCATTAACCCCTTAAGGACTCAGGGTTTTTTCATTTTTTCATTTTCGTTTTGCGCTCCCTGCCTTCCGAGAGCCATAACTTTTTTATTTTTACGTTCACATGGCCATATGAGGGCTTTTTTTTTTTCGGGACAAGTTGTACTTTCCAACGCCACCATTTAATATTGCATACGATGTAGTGGGAAGCGGGAAAAAAATTCCAAATGGGGTGAAATTGCCAAAAAAAAAAAGCAATTCCACTACAGTTTTACGGGTTTTTAAATTACGACGTTTGATGTGCGATAAAACTTTGAATTTTTAGGTTTTTTATTTATTTTTTATTTTTTTTATTTTTCTTTTACACTATTATATAGGTCCCATAGTGTCAGTAACTTTAGGGTGTAGAATGGAGGGGAGGGGAATAGTTTTGTTCAGCTTCTGTTACCCTTACCCTGGGTTCAGACCTGAGCGTTCTTGAAACGTGCGTTTTACAAGCGTTTTTGTCGCGCGTATTTCAGCGCGTTTTTGCAAATAGGAATCGAGCGTTCGTACGCGCGTTCTTGTGATTGACTACTGTGGTGTCAATCACAAAACGCGCGACAAACGCCCCAAAAAAAGCTCAAGTACTTGTTTATGCGTCGCTCAAGTGAGAACCAGGACCATAGGAAAGCATTGGTTTTCATGTGTTGAGCGTGTTACAGCGCGTTTGAACGCGCTGTAAAACGCTCAGGTGTGAACTTAGGGTAACTGTGTCATCTGCGGACCCTTGTACCAACCAGCAATGGTGCATGTGGTCACCTCATTAAATGTACCTATCCAAATAAATGTGTCTCCTGTCACTGCTCTGTTCTTTTACTAGATTCTTTTTCAGTATTTGTTTGCAAGACACACACACACAGCTCTGCAATACAAACACAGCACTGCCATACACACTTACAGCTCTGCTAAACACAGATATCGTTCTGTTACACACATACAGCTCTGCTACACTCATACAGCTCTGCTATACCCATACAGCTCTGCTACACCCATACAGCTCTGCTACACTCATACAGGTCTGCTATACCCATACAGCTCTGCTACACCCATACAGCTCTGCTACACTCATACAGCTCTGCTACACCCATACAGCTCTGCTACACCCATACAGCTCTGCTACACTCATACAGCTCTGCTATACCCATACAGCTCTGCTATACCCATACAGCTCTGCTACACCCATACAGCTCTGCTACACCCATACAGCTCTGCTAGACACATACATACACATTTATCATCTTTAATAAAAACTCACATTTCCCTTCACTACTGCTGAATGCGCTCTGCCGGATCATTAAGGAAGCAGTCAGGGGTCTGGCACTGCTGGATCGCGCTGACTACCAATTATAAGACACAAGCACTTTAAGGTTTTTTCTTGCTAAAAAGTGTGTCTTATAAAGCAAAAAATACGGTAACATTACATACAAGGAAAAGTTCAGAAATAACTGATAATTCCTGTATTTTCTGGATTCTGGACTTACATGATGTGATTATTGCTGGTGTTCCCATTATCATTGATGTATGTGTAGAATTATGTCCATGAGGCTTTCGGTTTTCCTATCTGTATAGGTCTACCCTGGCGCCCAGAAGTCGGTGAGATATCCACGCCAACTATCTTAGAAAATAAAGAAGTGAACGTGGACTGTGACATCAGCGGATACTTCCCCAATAAACTGAGTGTGACCTGGTTTGTGAAGGAGAGAGGACGTGATGACTATGTCCCTGTAGAAAAGTACAAAGACCGGATCGAGCCCAAAACAGCCCAATATTCAGATACTGGATACCGCTGTAAAGCCTCATTACACGTCCACTCATTTCCCATATATTACCATGGGATTCAGTTCATGTGTGAAGTACAGCACCCGAGTCTGGATCGCCCCATAGAGAGAAGCACAGGACCTCTCCTCATCTCATGTGAGTAACTCTCTGGACACACTGTACCATCAGGAATTATGGGTTTGGTTATTAGATGTAAGTGTATAGTTATAAAATGCACTTACAGTTCTTCACCTCGCTGCACTGGTATATACAGATCTCAGGGTGAGAGCTGCTGCACTGACATCTATGTATACAGCGCATTCTGGGAGCTTCTGCACTGACATCTATGTATACAGCGCATTCTGAGAGCTGCTGCACTGACATCTATGTATACAGTGCATTCTGAGAGCTGCTGCACTGACATCTATGTGTACAGCACATTCTGAGAGCTGCTGCACTGACATCTATGTGTACAGCACATTCTGAGAGCTGCTGCACTGACATCTATGTATACAGTGCATTCTGAGAGCTGCTGCAATGACATCTATGTATACAGCGTATTCTGAGAGCTGCTGCACTGACATCTATGTATACAGCGCATTCTGAGAGCTTGTGCACTGACATCTATGTGTACAGAGCATTCTGAGAGCTGCTGCACTGACATCTATGTATACAGCGTATTCTGAGAGCTGCTGCACTGACATCTATGTATACAGAGCATTCTGAGAGCTGCTGCACTGACATTTATGTATACATTGCATTCTGAGAGCTGCTGCACTGACATCTATGTATACAGCGCATTCTGAGAGCTGCTGCACTGACATCTATGTATACAGCGCATTCTGAGAGCTGCTGCACTGACATCTATGTATACAGCACATTATGAGAAATGCTGCACTGACATCTATGTATACAGCGCATTCTGAGAGCTGCTGCACTGACATCTATGTATACAGCGCATTTTCAGAGCTGCTGCACTGACATCTATGTACACGTTGCATTCAAAGAGCTGCTGCACTGACATCTATGTACACGTTGCATTCAAAGAGCTGCTGCACTGACATCTATGTATACAGAGCATTCTGAGAGCTGCTGCACTGACATCTTTGTATACAGTGCATTCTGAGAGCTGCTGCACTGACATCTATGTATACAGTGCATTCTGAGAGCTTCTGCACTGACAACTATGTATACAGCGCATTCTGAGAGCTTCTGCACTGACGTCTATGTATGCAGCGCATTCTGAGAGCTGCTGCACTGACATCTATGTATAGAGCACATTATGAGAAATGCTGCACTGACATCTATGTATACAGCGTATTCTGAGAGCTGCTGCACTGACGTCTATGTATACAGAGCATTCTCAGAGCTGCAGCACTGACATCTATGTATACAGTGCATTCTCAGAGCTGCAGCACTGACATCTATGTATACAGCGCATTTTCAGAGCTGCTGCACTGACATCTATGTATACAGCGCATTCAAAGAGCTGCTGCACTGACATATATGTATACAGTGCATTCTGAGAGCTGCTGCAGGGAGATTCTGCACAACTAATCCGTGTCAGCATTTCCATCCTCCTTTCCAAGAGTAGAGAGCGTTTATAGGATTGTATAACACATACACAAAGCTTATCATATGTTTTACCCCCAGGGACTCCGCAGATGGTGAAGCCGGTAAAGTTAACCCCCGGTGGATCAGACACAGTGACGTGCTCCATGAGTTTATTAAAGTTTTATCCATCAAGTATTAATATTACCTGGAATAATACGGCAGATAATAAACCAATCCCTTCAACCAGAAAACTTATCCAGATGGACGGGGAAGAGACCTTTGATGCTACAAGTGAATGCACAGTTCCCTGGAATGATTTCCGCTCTGGAGTGCGAGTGACTTGGGAGCATGAATCCCTGACACCTCCTCAGCATCACGACCTCCGTGTAACAGGTACAGCCCTAGAAGGACACCGTTCATCGCACCGCACAGAACACTGGTGGCCTAGTCACACCCTGATGCAGAGGCACAGTCTGCTGGGACATTAGGCTCTGGCTTGCATGCACTGTCATTAGCAATCTGACATTAGCAGGCCGGCAATCTGTTTTACGAGGAGCCAATGGGAGACAGAGGGAGTCAGCTCCCTCTGTAGCCTCATACAAGGTAAGGGTTAAACAGCCTGGATCGACACTTCTGCACCGTGCATCGCTTAGATTGGGCCACCGTAAAAAGATGAAGGCCCAACCTAAGGCCCCTTAGTGACCGCTGTAAAAAGGCGCATTGGTGGTCACTAAGGGGTTAACAGAGCAGTATAAAACTGGTGACAAATTCCCTTTAAAGCTTCGTACTGTGGCATTATGACCTGTATTAAGACCACAATGTGGCAATTTAATAGTTCATATGGCAGATTAACCCCTTCAAGCAACAGCCAGTTTGGACCAAATGCCGGAGCCCTATTTATAAAACCTGACAGGCGTCACTTTATGTGGTAATAACTCTGGAACAATTTACTGACCCACGCAATTCTAAGATTGTTTTCTCATGACACATCATACTTCATGTTAGTGGTGAATTTTAGTTGATGTGTTTTACCTTTATGTAAAAAAAAATCCAAAATTTGTAGAAAATGTGGAAACATTAGCTATTTTCTATATTTGAATTTCTCTGATTGTAAGACAAATAGTGATTAGTTGCAAAATAGTTATTAATGAATATTCCCCATATGTCTTTAAATTAGCATAAGGCTACATGCACACGACCGTTGCCTGCCTCCGCGTCCGCTCTGCCTGCAAATTTTGCGTCCGTCAAGAAAAACGGATGACGGACCGTTTTTTTTGACGGATCCATTTTTATGGCAGATCCATTGTAATAATGCCTATCCTTGTCCGCAAACGTGAAAAAAATAGGACATGCACTATTTTTTTGACGGAATGAAAACACGGACCACGGATGCGGAACAAAAACGGTTCACCATCCGCATTTTTTGATGGACTTATTGAAATGAATGGGGAAGCATCCTATCCGTGAAAAAAAACGGAACGGACGCGGAAAGAAAATACGTTCGTGTGCATGAGGCCTAATTTTGTAAATTTTATTCAATTTTTTTAGGATGTTTGAATTTTGGAAGCAATTTTTGACATTTTCAAGACTATTTTCAAAACCTTGTTTTTAAGGACCAATTCAGTTCTGAAGTGACTTTAAGGGGCTTACATAATAAAAACCACATACAAATTACCCTATTTTAGGAACTAAACCCCTCAAACTATTGAAAACAGATTTTACAAATTTAATTAACCCATTAGGTGTTCTACAGGAATTAAAGGGGGTTGTCCCATCTTGGACAATGGGGGCATATCTCTAGCATATGCCCCCATTGTCTTATAGGTGCGGGTCCCACCGCTGGGACCCGCACCTATATAGAGAACGGAGCCCTGAAAGTGAAGGAGGGCGCACTGCGCATTTTTATGGGGCCGCCGAAAATAGCCGAAATTTCCGTCGGCCTCATAGAAATGAATGGGAGCATGGGCCGCGCATGCGCGGTGCGCTCCCATTCACTTCTATGGGAGAGGCGGGGAGAAGCGCTGGGTGGTGGACGGACCCCGGGAAATCTGAGGTCCTCCAGCCATAGCTCACCCCGCTCTGTTCTCATTGTAGGTGCGGGTCCCAGCGGTGGGACCCGCACCTATCAGACAATGGGGGAATATGCTAGCGATATGCCCCCATTGTCCAAGATGGGAATACCCCTTTGAAGCAAAATGGAACTGAAATGTAAAAATTTCAAGTGCCGTGAAAAGTAGAACTGG
>JAKVIS010001653.1:0-30813 GCA_033119425.1 Bufotes viridis
AAGTCCTAGCTGTACAATGACACTGCTAATACACACAGGATATTCCCCCTACCTGCAATGCTCTGCAGAACTTCTCTTTCAGCTCCTGTGCCCAGCATTTGTTTCCTTACTGCCTGCAGCTACAGAGTAAACACTTCAGCCCTGAGTCTGTGCAGCTGAAGGGGTTAAGAATCCTGGGAGAGGGCAATAAGCAGCGGCAATGAAGGGGGGCGTGGCCAGCACAGTGACATCTCATGTACAGGCTTGTACATTATCAGAGCAGGGAGAGAAGCTGACATCACAGGTCATGTGACTCCCAGTGAAATCTGAGAAACCAGCCACTGGAGATAACCTAAGTTAATTGGAAAGCTGTTACATTTGCCTAGTTAGAAACATAGACAGAACAAAAAAATAACTCGGACAACCCCTTTAATACCATACTACTACAGTCAAACACACACATGTAATCATACACTCACCCACTGTCATACATGAAAACAAAAGGGGGGGGGGTAGTCAGCACATCCCAGTGTACGGGTGCACATCGCCAGGGCTGGAAGCACAAAAGCAATGACAATCCCAATGCGTCTGCACGTCACAAACACGAAGTACGCACAGAGTGCCGCACTCACTGCAGAGAATGTGCGCTCAGTAAATGATTGGCAGATTCTTGGCCTTTTCCTTCAGCGTCTGCACTGGGGGTGGCGGTCTCCACTGGTTGTGGGCTCCTGACCGACCCATCCGTCCACAGGCTGATTTTAATTAGCGCAAGTATAAAGCTGAGACATCAGGAGAGGTGGACTACAGAGTGGGCTCAGCATGCATGTGGAACCTGCATTCCCTGAACATGATGGAGGCCGGTGTGGCACCAGAGGAGGTATTCAGTGCAGGTTCCTGTCCTAAAGTGATCGCCTTGATGCTGGCGGACAGGCACAAAATGCATTGGCCAAGAATCTCACATTTGCCTAAATAGCAGAGCATTGGCGCCAGTAGGGTCTCTGTACTGCGTATGGCACTATTATATATATATTTCCATATGTGTTTGAGGAGAGCTGTTGCATACACTTACAATCATACACTCACTATCATATACACTCATATATTATCATACACTATCATACACACAGTATCAGACAATCATACACTCTCACACAGACTCATACACCATCACACACACTATCATACACTCATAGACACACAGTTTCATACACTATCAAACACACACATACAGTATCACACACTATCATACAGACAGTATCATACACTATCACACACTATCATATAGTCACACACAGTATCAGACTCATACACCATCACACACACTATCATACACTCATAGACACACAGTTTCATACACTATCAAACACACACATACAGTATCACACACTATCATACAGACAGTATCATACACTATCACACACTATCATATAGTCACACACAGTATCAGACTCATACACCATCACACACACTATCATACACTCATAGAAACACAGTTTCATACACTATCATACACACGCAGTATTGCACACACTATCATACAGACAGTATCATACACTATCACACACTATCATATAGTCACACACAGTATCAGACTCATACACTATCACACACACACTATCATACACTCACACACACACATACTATCACACAGGCATAGCTAAAGACTCATGGGCCCTGGTGCAAGAGTTCAGCTTGGGCCCCCTTCCCTTAGTGCGTTGTGGCCAGGGGCAGGGAAGCACTCCCCCACCCCAAAAGCTAAATTCTTGACTTAACCCCTTCCCTCCAGCCAGAGGTGTAACTTGACCAGCATGCTCTTTCCATACTATTGGTGTCTTCGTATGCGGCATAAGGGTCTTTGGGCCCCTCAGGCTCCGGGGCCCGGTAGAGACTACTACCTCTGCACCCCCTATAGCTACGCCCCTGCAATCACACACACACTATCATACACACAGACTCATACACTATCGCACACACTGTCATACACTCATACACAGTATAATACACTCATACACACTATCATACAGACACTATCATACACTCAAATACACAGTATAATACACTTATACGCTATCACACACAGTATCATACACTCAGTATGATACACCATCAGACACTGTCTATCATACACTCACGCACACAGTATCACACACATAGTATCATACCTAGTATCATACACTATCATACACACAGTATCATACACTCCTACGCACAAAGCATCATGCACTCATACACCATCACATCACTGCTATCATCATCACTATACATACTCATGCATACATCTGACTCACACACAGTATCATCACTCATACTATCATCACACTACTGTCTATCATACACTATCACATACTCTCTATCATACACTATCACATACTCTCTATCATACACTATCACATACTCTCTATCATACACCATCACATACTCTCTATCATACATTATCACATACTCTCTATCATACACTATCACATACTCTCTATCATACACTATCACACACTCTCTATCATACACTATCACACACTCTCTATCATACACTATCACATACTCTCTATCATACATTATCACACACTCTCTATCATACACCATCACATACTCTCTATCATACACTATCACACACTCTCTATCATACATTATCACATACTCTCTATCATACACTATCACATACTGACTATCATACACTATCACATACTCTCTATCATACACTATCACACACTCTCTATCATACACTATCACATACTGTCTATCATACATTATCACATACTCTCTATCATACACCATCACATACTCTCTATCATACACTATCACACACTCTCTATCATACATTATCACATACTCTCTATCATACACTATCACATACTCTCTATCATACACCATCACACACTGTCTATCATACACTATCACACACTGACTATCATACATTATCACATACTCTCTATCATACATTATCACACACTCTCTATCATACACTATCACACACTGACTATCGTAGACTATCACATACTCTCTATCATACACCGTCACACACTGACTATCATACATTATCACATACTCTCTATCATACACTATCACACACTGTCTATCATACACTATCACATACTCTCTATCATACACTATCACACACTGACTATCATACATTATCACACACTGACTATCATACACTATCACATACTGTCTATCATACATTATCACATACTCTCTATCATCCACTATCACATACTCTCTATCATACACTATCACATACTCTCTATCATACACTATCACATACTCTCTATCATACACTATCACACACTGTCCATCATACACCATCACATACTCTCTATCATACACTATCACACACTCTCTATCATACACTATCACATTCTCTCTATCATACATTATCACACACTGACTATCATACACTATCACATACTCTCTATCATACATTATCGCACACTGTCTATCATACACTATCACACACTCTCTATCATACACTATCACATACTGTCTATCATACACCATCACACACTGTCTATCATACATTATCACACACTCTCTATCATACACTATCACATACTCTCTATCATACACTATCACATACTCTCTATCATACACCATCACACACTGTCTATCATACATTATCACACACTCTCTATCATACACTATCACACACTGACTATCATACACTATCACATACTGTCTATCATACATTATCACATACTCTCTATCATACACTATCACATACTCTCTATCATACACCATCACACACTGTCTATCATACACCATCACACACTGTCTATCATACATTATCACACACTCTCTATCATACACTATCACACACTGACTATCATACACTATCACATACTGTCTATCATACATTATCACATACTCTCTATCATCCACTATCACATACTCTCTATCATACACTATCACATACTCTCTATCATACACTATCACATACTCCCTATCATACATTATCACATACTCTATATCATACACTATCACACACTGTCTATCATACACTATCACACACTGATTATCATACACTATCACATACTCTCTATCATACACTATCACATACTGTCTATAATACACTATCACACACTGACTATCATACACTATCACATACTCTCTATCATACACTATCACACACTGACTATCATACACTATCACATACTCCCTATCATACATTATCACACACTCTATCATACACTATCACACACTGTCTATCATACACTATCACATACTCTCTATCATACACTATCACACACTGTCTATCATACACCATCACATACTCTCTATCATACACTATCACACACTCTCTATCATACACTATCACATACTCTCTATCATACATTATCACACACTCTCTATCATACACCATCACACACTGACTATCATACACTATCACACACTCTCTATCATACACTATCACATACTGTCTATCATACACTATCACACACTCTCTATCATACACTATCACATACTCTCTATCATACACTATCACATACTCCCTATCATACATTATCACATACTCTCTATCATACACTATCACACACTCTCTATCATACACTATCACACACTCTCTATCATACACTATCACATACTGTCTATCATACACTATCACACACTCTCTATCATACACTATCACACACTCTCTATCATACACTATCACATACTCTCTATCATACATTATCACACACTCTCTATCATACACTATCACATACTCTCTATCATACACTATCACATACTCTCTATCATACACTATCACACACTCTCTATCATACACCGTCACACACTGACTATCATACAGTATCACACACTGTCCATCATACACCATCACACACTGACTATCATACACTATCACACACTCTCTATCATACACTATCACATACTCTCTATCATACACCATCACACTCTGACTATCATACACTATCACACACTCTCTATCATACACTATCACATACTCTCTATCATACACTATCACATACTCTCTATCATACACCATCACACACTGACTATCATACACTATCACACACTCTCTATCATACACTATCACATACTCTCTATCATACACTATCACAATCTCTCTATCATACACTATCACATACTCTCTATCATACACCATCACACACTGACTATCATACACTATCACACACTCTCTATCATACACTATCACATACTCTCTATCATACACTATCACATACTCTCTATCATACACTATCACACACTCTCTATCATACACTATCACATACTCTCTATCATACACCATCACACACTGACTATCATACACTATCACACACTCTCTATCATACACTATCACATACTCTCTATCATACACTATCACATACTCTCTATCATACACTATCACATACTCCCTATCATACATTATCACACACTCTCTATCATACACTATCACACACTCTCTATCATACACCATCAGACACTGACTATCATACACTATCACATACTGTCTATCATACACCATCACACACTGACTATCATACACTATCACATACTCTCTATCATACACTATCACATACTCTCTATCATACACTATCACATACTCCCTATCATACACTATCACATACTCCCTATCATACACTATCACATACTCTCTATCATACACTATCACACACTGACTATCATACACTATCACATACTCTCTATCATACACTATCACATACTCTCTATCATACACTATCACATACTCTCTATCATACACCATCACATACTCCCTATCATACACTATCACATACTCTCTATCATACACTATCACATACTCCCTATCATACATTATCACACACTCTCTATCATACACTATCACATACTGACTATCATACATTATCACACACTCTCTATCATACACTATCACACACTCTCTATCATACACCATCACACACTGACTATCATACACTATCACATACTGTCTATCATACACCATCACACACTTACTATCATACACCATCACATACTCTCTATCATACACCATCACATACTCCCTATCATACACTATCACATACTCTCTATCATACACTATCACACACTCTCTATCATACACCATCACACACTCTCTATCATACACTATCACATACTCTCTATCATACACTATCACATACTCTCTATCATACACTATCACATACTCTCAATCATACATTATCACATACTCTCTATCATACATTATCACACACTCTCTATCATACACTATCACACACTCTCTATCATACACTATCACATACTCCCTATCATACATTATCACACACTCTCTATCATACACTATCACACACTCTCTATCATACACTATCACATACTCTCTATCATACACTATCACACACTCTCTATCATACACTATCACACACTCTCTATCATACACTATCGCATACTCTCTATCATACACTATCACACACTCTCTATCATACACTATCACACACTCTCTATCATACACTATCACATACTCTCTATCATACACTATCACACACTCTCTATCATACACTATCACATATTCTCTATCATACACTATCACATACTCTCTATCATACACTATCACATACTGTCTATCATACACTATCACATACTCCCTATCATACATTATCACACACTCTCTATCATACACTATCACACACTCTCTATCATACACTATCACATATTCTCTATCATACACTATCACATACTCTCTATCATACACTATCACATACTGTCTATCATACACTATCACATACTCTCTATCATACATTATCACATACTCTCTATCATACACTATCACACACTCTCTATCATACACTATCACATATTCTCTATCATACACTATCACATACTCTCTATCATACACTATCACATACTGTCTATCATACACTATCACATACTCCCTATCATACACTATCACATACTCTCTATCATACATTATCACATACTCTCTATCGTACATTATCACATACTCTCTATCATACATTATCACACACTCTCTATCATACACTATCACATACTCTCTATCATACACTATCACACACTGACTATCATACACTATCACATACTCCCTATCATACACTATCACATACTCTCTATCATACATTATCACACACTCTCTATCATACACCATCACACACTGACTATCATACATTATCACATACTCTCTATCATACACTATCACATACTCTCTATCATACACTATCACATACTCTCTATCATACACCATCACACACTGACTATCATACATTATCACATACTCTCTATCATACACTATCACATACTCTCTATCATACACTATCACATACTCTCTATCATACATTATCACACACTCTCTATCATACACTATCACACACT
Organism: Bufotes viridis; assembly: GCA_033119425.1. NCBI lineage: Eukaryota > Metazoa > Chordata > Amphibia > Anura > Bufonidae > Bufotes > Bufotes viridis. The sequence continues at coordinate 7,270 of JAKVIS010001653.1, forward strand.
CTCTATCATACATTATCACACACTCTCTATCATACACCATCACACACTCTCTATCATACACTATCACATACTCTCTATCATACACCATCACACACTCTCTATCATACACTATCACATACTCTCTATCATACACTATCACATACTCTCTATCATAGATTATCACACACTCTCTATCATACACTATCACATACTCTCTATCATACACTATCACATACTCTCTATCATACACTATCACACACTGTCTATCATACACTATCACATACTCTCTATCATACACCATCACATACTCTCTATCATACACTATCACATACTCTCTATCATACACTATCACACACTCTCTATCATACACTATCACACACTCTCTATCATACATTATCACACACTCTCTATCATACACCATCACATACTGTCTATCATACACTATCACATACTCTCTATCATACACTATCACATACTGTCTATCATACACTATCACACACTCTCTATCATACATTATCACACACTCTCTATCATACACCATCACACACTGACTATCATACACTATCACACACTCTCTATCATACATTATCACATACTCCCTATCATACATTATCACACACTCTCTATCATACATTATCACACACTCTCTATCATACACCATCACATACTCCCTATCATGCACTATCACATACTCTCTATCATACACTATCACATACTGTCTATCATACACTATCACACACTGACTATCATACACTATCACACACTGACTATCATACACTATCACATACTCCCTATCATAGATTATCACACACTCTCTATCATACACTATCACACACTGATTATCATACACTATCACACACTCTCTATCATACACTATCACACACTGATTATCATACACTATCACACACTCTCTATCATACACTATCACATACTCTCTATCATACATTATCACATACTCTCTATCATACACTATCACATACTCTCTATCATACACTATCACACACTGACTATCATACACTATCACACACTCTCTATCATACACTATCACACACTCTCTATCATACACTATCACACACTCTCTATCATACACTATCACACACTCTCTATCATACATTATCACATACTCTCTATCATACATTATCACATACTCCCTATCATAGATTATCACACACACTCTATCATACACTATCACATACTCGCTATCATACACTATCACATACTCTCTATCATACATTATCACACACTCTCTATCATACATTATCACACACTGACTATCATCCACTATCACATACTCTCTATCATACATTATCACATACTCTCTATCATACACTATCACACACTGACTATCATACACTATCACATACTCTCTATCATACATTATCACACACTGACTATCATACATTATTACATACTCTCTATCATACATTATCACACACTATCTATCATACATTATCACCCATTTTCTATCATACACTATCACATACTCCCTATCATACATTATCACATACTCTCTATCATACACTATCACACACTGACTATCATACACTATCACATACTCTCTATCATACACTATCACATACTCTCTATCATACACTATCACACACTCTCTATCATACACTATCACACACTCTCTATCATACACTATCACATACTCTCTATCATACATTATCACATACTCTCTATCATACACTATCACACACTCTCTATCATACACTATCACATACTCTCTATCATACACTATCACATACTCTCTATCATACACTATCACATACTCTCTATCATACACTATCACATACTCCCTATCATACATTATCACATACTCTCTATCATACACTATCACACACTGACTATCATACACTATCACATACTATCTATCATACACTATCACACACTCTCTATCATACACTATCACATACTCTCTATCATACACTATCACATACTCTCTATCATACACTATCACATACTCTCTATCATACACTATCACATACTCTCTATCATACATTATCACACACTCTCTATCATACACTATCACACACTGTCTATCATACACTATCACATACTGTCTATCATACACTATCACATACTCCCTATCATACACTATCACATACTCTCTATCATACACTATCACACACTGACTATCATACACTATCACATACTATCTATCATACACTATCACACACTCTCTATCATACACTATCACACTCTGTCTATCATACACCATCACACACTGTCTATCATACACTATCACATACTCTCTATCATACACCATCACACACTCTCTATCATACACTATCACACACTCTCTATCATACACTATCACACACTGTCTATCATACACTATCACATACTCTCTATCATACACTATCACACACTGACTATCATACACTATCACATACTCCCTATCATACACTATCACATACTCTCTATCATACACTATCACACACTGACTATCATACACTATCACATACTCTCTATCATACACTATCACACACTCTCTATCATACACTATCACATACTCCCTATCATACATTATCACCCATTTTCTATCATACACTATCATACACCATCACACACTGACTATCATACACTATCACACACTGTCTATCATACACTCACGTTACTCATGTAGTTTTGCCAGGATTTGGTGACACTCGGCAGTTTCTCCTTCTTTCTCCAGTTTGGGGGGCATCCTTCCCGCACAGGTTCCTAGGTAGAGGGGACATGATGGGTGAGTGCGGGTGTTGCTGTGTCTGCCACCTGGCACTGCTCGTACATTGGTTGGCAGGTGGTTCTAGGTCAGGTAGGATGAGTTCTAGGTTATGCTTAACCCTTTAGTGCAATCATCTCCATGTACCGCAGCCCTGGCATCCAGGCCCCCATACACTCACCTGCGGTGCCCATGTTAGAGTGCCCCCTGTGGCCACCCAGTCATTACCTTGGAAGCGATCATGTAGGGCGGGATAATTTCTACTCCCATCTCTTGGAATAACTCCCTGCACTGCATCGTGATGAAATCTCCGGCCAGGGGCGACTTCACAATGCCTGCAACAAAGCGGGGGTACGAATTACTGGGGTGAGGGGGCGCACGCCCTGAATGGGGGGTTCAGTGGAGTCACTCACCTTGCTGCAGGACATACCCATCATGCACCGGGAGAGCGGTCGTGTGGGTGGCTCCACTATCTAATACTAAGCCTGTGGATCTACCATTGGCAAAACTGCAGAGAAGAAAGGGTTAAGGAAAGTGTTCATGCAGAGCCTAACATCCAGCCCAAGGCCCCGCAGAGCCTCACACCTGTGCAAGACCCCGCAGAGCCTCACACCCCGCCAAATACCCTGCAGAGCCTCACACCTGCGCAAGACCCCGCAGAGCCTCACACCTGCGCAAGACCCCGCAGAGCCTCACACCTGCGCAAGACCCCGCAGAGCCTAACATCTGGCCCAAGACCCCGCAGAGCCTCACACCTGAGCCAAGACCCCATAGAGCCTCACACCTGTGCAAGACCCCGCAGAGCCTCACACCTGTGCAAGGCCCCGCAGAGCCTCACACCCGAGCCAAGACCCCGCAGAGCCTCACACCCGAGCCAAGACACCGCAGAGCCTCACACCTGTGCAAGACCCTGCAGAGCCTCACACCCGAGCCAAGACCCTGCAGAGCCTCACACCTGCAGAGCCTCACACCCGAGCCAAGACCCCGCAGAGCCTCACACCCGAGCCAAGACCCTGCAGAGCCTCACACCCGAGCCAAGACCCCGCAGAACCTCACACCTGTGCAAGACCCCGCAGAGCCTTACACCTGTGCAAGACCCCGCAGAGCCTCACACCTGCAAAGCCTCACACCCGAGCCAAGACCCCGCAGAGCCTCACACCCGAGCCAAGACCCCGCAGAGCCTCACACCCGAGCCAAGACCCCGCAGAGCCTCACACCTGTGCAAGACCCCGCAGAGCCTTACACCCCGCCAAATACCCTGCAGAGCCTCACACCTGTGCAAGACCCTGCAGAGCCTCACACCCGAGCCAAGACCCCGCAGAGCCTCACACCTGTGCAAGACCCCGCAGAGCCTTACACCCCGCCAAATACCCTGCAGAGCCTCACACCCGAGCCAAGACCCTGCAGAGCCTCACACCCGAGCCAAGACCCCGCAGAGCCTCACACCTGCGCAAGACCCCGCAGAGCCTCACACCTGCGCAAGACCCCGCAGAGCCTCACACCTGCGCAAGACCCCGCAGAGCCTAACATCCGGCCCAAGACCCTGCAGAGCCTCACACCTGTGCAAGACCCTGCAGAGCCTCACACCTGCGCAAGACTCTGCAGAGCCTCACACCTGTGCAAGACCCCGCAGAGCCTAACATCCGGCCCAAGACCCCGCAGAGCCTCACACCTGTGCAAGACCCCGCAGAACCTAACATCCGGCCCAAGACCCCGCAGAGCCTCACACCCTGCAGAGCCTCACACCCCGCCAAATACCCTGCAGAGCCTCACACCTGCCCAAGACCCCGCAGAGCCTCACACCTGCGCAAGACCCTGCAGAGCCTCACAACCTGCGCAAGACCCCGCAGAGCCTCGCACCTGCGCAAGACCCTGCAGAGCCTCGCACCTGCGCAAGACCCTGCAGAGCCTTACACCCCGCCAAATACCCTGCAGAGCCTCACACCTGTGCAAGACCCCGCAGAGCCTCACACCTGCTGCAATACACCACAGACCCTCACACCTGACCCAAGACCCTGAAGAGCCTTACACCCGCTGCAAGACCCCGCAGAGCCTCACACCTGCCGCAAGACCCCGCAGAGCCTCACACTCGGCCCAAGCACCCGCAGAACCTCACACCCAGCCCAAGACCCTGCAGAGCCTCACACCTGGCTCAAGACCCTGCAGAGCCTAACATCCGGCTCAAGAAGAGCCTCACACCTGCCGAAAGACCCCGCAGAGCCTCACACCTGCTCCAATACCCCGCAGAGCCTCACACCTGCCGCAAGACCCTGCAGAGCCTCACACCACAAGACCCTGCAGAGCCTCACACCTGACCTAAGACCCTGCAGAGCCTCACATCCAGCCAAAGATCCTGCAGAGCCTCACACCCGCTGCAATACCCCACAGAGACTCACACCCGGCCAATAACCCTGCAGAGCCTGACCCAAGACCCCGCAGAACCTGACAACCTCCGCAAGACCCTGCAGAGTATCACACCCGGTTTAAGACCCCGTAGAGCCTCACACCCAGCTCAAGACCCAACAGAGCCTAAGATCCTGCCCAAGACCCCGCAGAGTGTCACACCTGGCCAAAAACCCTGCAGATCCTCACACCTGACCCAAGACCCAAGAAGATTGTATGTGCGCCTGAAAGATACGCGGTCAATACAGCCGTCTTACACAGGAAGAAAGCCGGGATGTTATAATGTTCAAACATCAGTTCTGTCAACTTCTCCCGCTTCGCCCTGGCGTTCCACTAAAAAACAAGACATTGAAATCTATAAATAAGTCCCACCCACTGTAGGGTGATAACAACAGAAGAGAACTATGAGCCTGCCCCTCCCCCTGCAGGGTGATAACAACAGAAGAGAACTATGAGCCTGCCCCTCCCCCTGCAGGGTGATACAGACAGAAGAGAGCTATGAGCCTGCCCCTCCCCCTGCAGGGTGATACAGACAGAAGAGAGCTATGAGCCTGCCCCTCCTCCTGCAGGGTGATACAGACAGAAGAGAGCTATGAGCCTGCCCCTCCCCTGCAGGGTGATACAGACAGAAGAGAGCTATGAGCCTGCCCCTCCCCCTGCAGGGTGATACAGACAGAAGAGAGCTATGAGCCTGCCCCTCCCCCTGCAGGGTGATACAGACAGAAGAGAGCTATGAGCCTGCCCCTCCTCCTGCAGGGTGATACAGACAGAAGAGAGCTATGAGCCTGCCCCTCCCCCTGCAGGGTGATACAGACAGAAGAGAGCTATGAGCCTGCCCCGCCTCCTGCAGGGTGATACAGACAGAAGAGAGCTATGAGCCTGCCCCTCCTCCTGCAGGGTGATACAGACAGAAGAGAGCTATGAGCCTGCCCCTCCTCCTGCAGGGTGATACAGACAGAAGAGAGCTATGAGCCTGCCCCTCCCCTGCAGGGTGATACAGACAGAAGAGAGCTATGAGCCTGCCCTCCTCCTGCAGGGTGATACAGACAGAAGAGAGCTATGAGCCTGCCCCTCCTCCTGCAGGGTGATACAGACAGAAGAGAGCTATGAGCCTGCCCTCCTCCTGCAGGGTGATACAGACAGAAGAGAGCTATGAGCCTGCCCCTCCTCCTGCAGGGTGATACAGACAGAAGAGAGCTATGAGCCTGCCCCTCCTCCTGCAGGGTGATACAGACAGAAGAGAGCTATGAGCCTGCCCCTCCTCCTGCAGGGTGATACAGACAGAAGAGAGCTATGAGCCTGCCCCTCCTCCTGCAGGGTGATACAGACAGAAGAGAGCTATGAGCCTGCCCTCCCCTGCAGGGTGATACAGACAGAAGAGAGCTATGAGCCTGCCCCTCCTCCTGCAGGGTGATACAGACAGAAGAGAGCTATGAGCCTGCCCCTCCTCCTGCAGGGTGATACAGACAGAAGAGAGCTATGAGCCTGCCCCTCCTCCTGCAGGGTGATACAGACAGAAGAGATCTATGAGCCTGCCCCTCCTCCTGCAGGGTGATAAAGACAGAAGAGAGCTATGAGCCTGCTCCTCCTCCTGCAGGGTGATACAGACAGAAGAGAGCTGTGAGCCTGCCCCTCCTCCTGCAGGGTGATACAGACAGAAGAGCTATGAGCCTGCCCCTCCTCCTGCAGGGTGATACAGACAGGAGAGCTATGAGCCCGCCCCTCCTCCTGCAGGGTGATACAGGCAAAAGAGAGCTAGGAGCCCGCCCCTCCCACTGCAGGGTGATACAGACAGAAGAGAGCAATGAGCCTGCCCCTCTTCCTGCAGGGTGATACAGACAGAAGAGAGCTATGAGCCTGCCCTTCCTCCTGCAGGGTGATAAACAGAAGAGAGCTATGAGCCTGCCCCTCCCTCTGCAGGGTGATACAGACAGAAGAGAGCTATGAGCCTGCCCCTCCCACTGCAGGGTGATACAGACAGAAGAGAGCTATGAGCCTGCCCCTCCCACTGCAGGGTGATACAGACAGAAGAGAGCTATGAGCCTGCCCCTCCTCCTGCAGGGTGATACAGACAGAAGAGAGCTATGAGCCTGCCCCTCCTCCTGCAGGGTGATACAGACAGAAGAGAGCTATGAGCCTGCCCCTCCTCCTGCAGGGTGATACAGACAGAAGAGAGCTATGAGCCTGCCCCTCCTCCTGCAGGGTGATACAGACAGAAGAGAGCTATGAGCCTGCCCCTCCTCCTGCAGGGTGATAACAACAGAATAGAACTATGAGCCTGCCCCTCCTCCTGCAGGGTGATACAGACAGAAGAGAGCTATGAGCCTGCCCCTCCTCTTGCAGGGTGATAGACAGAAGAGAGCTATGAGCCCGCCCCTCCTTCTGCAGGGTAATACAGACAGAAGAGAGCTATGAGCCTGCCCCTCCCACTGCAGGGTGATACAGACAGAAGAGAGCTATAAGCCCGCCCCTCCCACTGCCGGGTGATACAGACAGAAGAGAGCTATGAGCCTGCCCCTCCTCCTGCAGGGTGATAAAGACAGAAGAGAGCTATGAGCCTGCCCCTCCTCCTGCAGGGTGATACAGACAGAAGAGAGCTATGAGCCGGCCCTCCCCCTGCAGGGTGATACAGACAGAAGAGAGCTATGAGCCTGCCCCTCCTCCTGCAGGGTGATACAGACAGAAGAGAGCTATGAGCCTGCCCCTCCTCCTGCAGGGTGATACAGACAGAAGAGAGCTATGAGCCTGCCCCTCCCCTGCAGGGTGATACAGACAGAAGAGAGCTATGAGCCTGCCCCTCCTCCTGCAGGGTGATACAGACAGAAGAGAGCTGTGAGCCTGCCCCTCCTCCTGCAGGGTGATACAGACAGAAGAGAGCTATGAGCCTGCCCCTCCCCTGCAGGGTGATACAGACAGAAGAGAGCTATGAGCCTGCCCCTCCTCCTGCAGGGTGATACAGACAGAAGAGAGCTATGAGCCTGCCCCTCCTCCTGCAGGGTGATACAGACAGAAGAGAGCTATGAGCCTGCCCCTCCCCTGCAGGGTGATACAGACAGAAGAGAGCTATGAGCCTGCCCCTCCTCCTGCAGGGTGATACAGACAGAAGAGAGCTATGAGCCTGCCCCTCCTCCTGCAGGGTGATACAGACAGAAGAGAGCTATGAGCCCGCCCCTCCTCCTGCAGGGTGATACAGACAGAAGAGAGCTATGAGCCTGCCCTCCTCCTGCAGGGTGATACAGACAGAAGAGAGCTATGAGCCTGCCCCTCCCACTGCAGGGTGATACAGACAGAAGAGAGCTATGAGCCTGCCTCCTCCCTGCAGGGTGATACAGACAGAAGAGAGCTATGAGCCTGCCCTCCCCCTGCAGGGTGATACAGACAGAAGAGAGCTATGAGCCTGCCCCTCCTCCTGCAGGGTGATACAGACAGAAGAGAGCTATGAGCCTGCCCCTCCCCTGCAGGGTGATACAGACAGAAGAGAGCTATGAGCCTGCCCCTCCTCCTGCAGGGTGATACAGACAGAAGAGAGCTATGAGCCTGCCCTCCTCCTGCAGGGTGATACAGACAGAAGAGCTATGAGCCTGCCCCACCCCTGCAGGGTGATACAGACAGAAGAGAGCTATGAGCCTGCCCCTCCTCCTGCAGGGTGATACAGACAGAAGAGAGCTATGAGCCTGCCCCTCCCCTGCAGGGTGATACAGACAGAAGAGAGCTATGAGCCTGCCCCTCCCCTGCAGGGTGATACAGACAGAAGAGAGCTATGAGCCTGCCCCTCCTCCTGCAGGGTGATACAGACAGAAGAGAGCTATGAGCCTGCCCCTCCTCCTGCAGGGTGATACAGACAGAAGAGAGCTATGAGCCTGCCCCTCCTCCTGCAGGGTGATACAGACAGAAGAGAGCTATGAGCCTGCCCCTCCTCCTGCAGGGTGATACAGACAGAAGAGAGCTATGAGCCTGCCCTCCCCTGCAGGGTGATACAGACAGAAGAGAGCTATGAGCCTGCCCTCCTCCTGCAGGGTGATACAGACAGAAGAGAGCTATGAGCCTGCCCCTCCCCTGCAGGGTGATACAGACAGAAGAGAGCTATGAGCCTGCCCCTCCTCCTGCAGGGTGATACAGACAGAAGAGAGCTATGAGCCTGCCCCGCCTCCTGCAGGGTGATACAGACAGAAGAGAGCTATGAGCCTGCCCCTCCTCCTGCAGGGTGATACAGACAGAAGAGAGCTATGAGCCTGCCCCTCCTCCTGCAGGGTGATACAGACAGAAGAGAGCTATGAGCCTGCCCCTCCCCTGCAGGGTGATACAGACAGAAGAGAGCTATGAGCCTGCCCCTCCCCTGCAGGGTGATACAGACAGAAGAGAGCTATGAGCCTGCCCCTCCTCCTGCAGGGTGATACAGACAGAAGAGAGCTATGAGCCTGCCCCTCCTCCTGCAGGGTGATACAGACAGAAGAGAGCTATGAGCCTGCCCCTCCCCTGCAGGGTGATACAGACAGAAGAGAGCTATGAGCCTGCCCCTCCCCTGCAGGGTGATACAGACAGAAGAGAGCTATGAGCCTGCCCCTCCTCCTGCAGGGTGATACAGACAGAAGAGAGCTATGAGCCTGCCCCTCCTCCTGCAGGGTGATACAGACAGAAGAGAGCTATGAGCCTGCCCCTCCTCCTGCAGGGTGATACAGACAGAAGAGAGCTATGAGCCTGCCCCTCCTCCTGCAGGGTGATACAGACAGAAGAGAGCTATGAGCCTGCCCCTCCTCCTGCAGGGTGATACAGACAGAAGAGAGCTATGAGCCTGCCCCTCCTCCTGCAGGGTGATACAGACAGAAGAGAGCTATGAGCCTGCCCCTCCTCCTGCAGGGTGATACAGACAGAAGAGAGCTATGAGCCTGCCCCTCCCCTGCAGGGTGATACAGACAGAAGAGAGCTATGAGCCTGCCCCTCCTCCTGCAGGGTGATACAGACAGAAGAGAGCTATGAGCCTGCTCCTCCTCCTGCAGGGTGATACAGACAGAAGAGAGCTATGAGCCTGCCCCTCCCCTGCAGGGTGATACAGACAGAAGAGAGCTATGAGCCCGCCTCCCCTGCAGGGTGATACAGACAGAAGAGAGCTATGAGCCTGCCCCTCCTCCTGCAGGGTGATACAGACAGAAGAGAGCTATGAGCCTGCCCCTCCTCCTGCAGGGTGATACAGACAGAAGAGAGCTATGAGCCTGCCCCTCCCCTGCAGGGTGATACAGACAGAAGAGAGCTATGAGCCTGCCCTCCCCTGCAGGGTGATACAGACAGAAGAGAGCTATGAGCCTGCCCCTCCTCCTGCAGGGTGATACAGACAGAAGAGAGCTATGAGCCTGCCCCTCCTCCTGCAGGGTGATACAGACAGAAGAGAGCTATGAGCCTGCCCTCCCCTGCAGGGTGATACAGACAGAAGAGAGCTATGAGCCTGCCCCTCCCCCTGCAGGGTGATACAGACAGAAGAGAGCTATGAGCCCGCCCCTCCTCCTGCAGGGTGATACAGACAGAAGAGAGCTATGAGCCTGCCCCTCCCCTGCAGGGTGATACAGACAGAAGAGAGCTATGAGCCTGCCCCTCCTCCTGCAGGGTGATACAGACAGAAGAGAGCTATGAGCCTGCCCCTCCTCCTGCAGGGTGATACAGACAGAAGAGAGCTATGAGCCTGCCCCTCCTCCTGCAGGGTGATACAGACAGAAGAGAGCTATGAGCCTGCCCCTCCTCCTGCAGGGTGATACAGACAGAAGAGAGCTATGAGCCTGCCCTCCTCCTGCAGGGTGATACAGACAGAAGAGAGCTATGAGCCTGCCCTCCCCCTGCAGGGTGATACAGACAGAAGAGAGCTATGAGCCTGCCCCTCCCCTGCAGGGTGATACAGACAGAAGAGAGCTATGAGCCCACCTCCTGCAGGGTGATACAGACAGAAGAGAGCTATGAGCCTGCCCCTCCCCCTGCAGGGTGATACAGAAGAGAGCTATGAGCCTGCCCCTCCTCCTGCAGGGTAATAAAGACAGAAGAGAGCTATGAGCCTGCCCCTCCCCCTGCAGGGTAATAAAGACAGAAGAGAACTATGAGCCTGCCCCTCCCCCTGCAGGGTGATACAGACAGAAGAGAACTATGAGCCTGCCCCTCCCCCTGCAGGGCAATAGATTAGCATGGACTGCAGATAATATTACTCACTGGTGCTTCGGACATGAGGATGGGGTGTAAGGCAGGGTCAGATTTCAGGTGTTTGTTGAACGTATGGTCCAGTATGGCCTGGAAGGCATCCCAGTCTTCAACTGTAGGAAGAAGATATTATACACATGGAGAGAGGGTTAATGTTGGGGTGTATAATATTGTATGATATCTGTGTGTGTGCAAAGTTTGGGTGAGTGATATTAGGATGGTACACAAGGGTGTTCAATATTAGGGTGATATTGGAGTGTTTGTAATATCAGGGTGTTTGTGATATGCCTGTGTTTGATATCGAGGTGTGTGTGATATTTGAGGGGTTAATTTCAGGGGTGGTATCAGGGTGTGTGTGATTGATAAATTTGATATCAGAGGGTGTGTGATATCAGGATGTGGGTGTGATATTGGGGTGGTTGATATCGGGAAGAGGGTGATATTGGGGTGTGTGAGTAATATGGTGGGGCAGGGGTGATACAGGGATGTGTGTGTGATATCAGAATGGGTGTGACATTGGAGAATGGGTGTGATATGGAAGGGGGGTGTGTGATATTCAGTTGTGTGACATCAGATTGTGGGTGTGATATAGGGGGATGATATCGAGGCGTGTCTTTTTGAAGTGTGTGTGATATCGGAGTGTGAGAGTGATATGGAATGGTCATATCAAAGTGTGATTTGAGGGGGTGACATCAGAGTGTAGGTGTGATATTGGGGTGGTTGATATCGGGGGTGATATTAGGGTGTGCAAGTGATATGGTGGGGCAGGGGATACTGGGATGTGTGTGATATCAGGATGTGTGTGACACTGGAGAATGGGTGTGATATGGGGGGGGGGGAGGGGTTGATATTGAGGTTTGTGACATCAGATTATGGTTGTGAAATGGGGGGGGGGGGTTATTGAGGTATGTGATATCGGACTGTGGGTGTGATATGGGGGGTGATATTAAGGAGTGTGATATCTTAGTGTGAGCGTGACATAGGGGGTGATATCGGGGTGATTGATATGGGGGGTTGTGATATTGGATTCTGTGAATGATATCAGGGTGTGTGTGACATTGGAAAGTGTATGTGATATGGAGGGTGGTTGCTATGGGAGGGGTTGATATTTTATGCTGTGTGATATCGGATTGTTTGAGTGATATCAGGGTGTATGTAACATTGAAGTGTGTGATATGGTGGGTGATATTGGCGATGCTTGATATGGGGGAGTGTGATATCAGATTGTGTTAGTGATATCAGGGTGTGTGATATGTGTGGGGGGTTGATACAGAGGTGTGTGATATTGGAGTGTGGGTGTGAGATGATGGGGGTGATATTGAGGTGTGAGATATCGGAGAGTGGATGTGATATGGGGTATGTGTGATATTGGGGTGTGTGATATGGAAGTGTAGGTGTGATATCTGGGGGGGGGGATATTCGGATGTGTGATATTGGATTGTGAATGAGTAAGTGTGAGTGATATCAGGGTGGGTGTGATATGGGGGGGCTGATATCGGACTATGGGGGTGATATGGTGGGGGGGATATCGAGGTGTTTGATATCAGGGTGTGTGTGACATGGGAGAGTGGGGGTGATATCGAGGTGTGAGATATCGGACAGTGGGTGTGGTATGGGGGGTGTGGTGTGATATCGGTGAGTGGGTGTGATATGGCGGGTGATATCGGGGGTGGTTGATATCGGGGTGTGCTGTGTAGATATGGAGTTAGATCTCATCATTCATCTTCTGATCACTTCCGGAGCTGCTGCTCCATGATGACACCCGCACTCCCGGCAGCGTCAGATACAGACGGCAGCGGATGCTGTAAACACTACCTCTGCCACAATGCACAACATACAGTGGGGGGATGGGAAGCCAGGAAGGTGGACCAGCAGAATTGTGACTGCAGCTCTGGATGTGACTGGAGTATAAGACTTGTATGAGACAACTGTTCTCTGCAGGATAACCAGAGGGAAGCCTGACCTCAAGGATGACTTTATTCAGAACCTGCCTCATCATTACAGAGGAGAAACTGCAGCAGAGATGGCACAGAGGAGCAACTGCACTGATATCTGCAGCTACCAACAGCCACCACTAGAGGGCGTACAGAGGAGCAACTGCTGAAATATCTATGATTCTATAGAATATATGAGAGATCACTGTGTATAATGTATCTATAGAATATATGAGAGATCACTGTGTATAATGATCTATAGAATATATGAGAGATCACTGTGTATAATGAATCTATAGAATATATGAGAGATCACTGTGTATAATGAATCTATAGAATATATGAGAGATCACTGTGTATAATGAATCTATAGATTATATGAGAGATCACTGTGTATAATGAATCTATAGAATATATGAGAGATCACTGTGTATAATGAATCTATAGAATATATGAGAGATCACTGTGTATAATGTATCTATAGAATATATGAGAGATCACTGTGTATAATGATCTATAGAATATATGAGAGATCACTGTGTATAATGGATCTATAGAATATATGAGAGATCACTCTCTGTATAATGGATCTATAGAATATATGTGAGATCACTGTGTATAATGGATCTATAGAATATATGAGAGATCACTCTGTGTATAATAATTCTATAGAATATATGAGAGATCACTGTGTATAATGGATCTATAGAATATATGAGAGATCACTGTGTATAATGGATCTATAGAATATATGAGAGATCACTGTGTATAATGAATCTATAGAATATATGGGAGATCACTGTGTATAATGAATCTATAGAACATATGAGAGATCACTGTGTATAATGGATCTATAGAATATATGAGAGATCACTGTGTATAATGAATCTATAGAATATATGAGAGATCACTGTGTATAATGACCTATAGAATATATGAGAGATCACTGTGTATAATGGATCTATAGAATATATGAGAGATCACTGTGTATAATGAATCTATAGAATATATAAGAGATCACTGTGTATAATAAATCTATAGAATATATGAGAGATCACTGTGTATAATGGATCTATAGAATATATGAGAGATCTCTGTGTATAATGGATCTATAGAATATATGAGAGATCACTCTGTGTATAATGGATCTATAGAATATATGAGAGATCACTGTGTATAATGGATCTATAGAATATATGAGAGATCACTGTGTATAATGGATCTATAGAATATATAAGAGATCACTGTGTATAATGGATCTATAGAATATATGAGATATCACTGTGTATAATGAATCTATAGAATATATGAGAGATCACTGTGTATGATGAATCTATAGAATATATGAGAGATCACTGTGTATAATAATCTATAGAATATATGAGAGATCACTGTGTGTATAATGAATCTATAGAATATATGAGAGATCACTGTGTATAATGGATCTATAGAATATATGAGAGATCACTGTGTGTATAATGAATCTATAGAATATATGAGAGATCACTGTGTATAATGGATCTATAGAATATATGAGAGATCACTGTGTATAATGAATCTATAGAATATATGAGAGATCACTGTGTATAATGGATCTATAGAATATATGAGAGATCACTGTGTATAATGACTCTATAGAATATATGAGAGATCACTCTGTGTATAATGAATCTATAGAATATATAAGAGATCACTGTGTATAATGAATCTATAGAATATATGAGAGATCACTGTGTATAATGGATCTATAGAATATATGAGAGATCACTGTGTATAATGGATCTATAGAATATATGAGAGATCACTGTGTATAATGAATCTATAGAATATATGAGATCACTCTGTGTATAATGAGTCTATAGAATATATGAGAGATCACTGTGTATAATGGATCTATAGAATATATGAGAGATCACTGTGTATAATGAATCTATAGAATATATGAGAGATCACTGTGTATAATGAATCTATAGAATATATGAGAGATCACTGTGTATAATGAATCTATAGAATATATGAGAGATCACTGTGTATAATGAATCTATAGAATATATGAGAGATCACTGTGTATAATGAATCTATAGAATATATGAGAGATCACTGTGTATAATGGATCTATAGAATATATGAGAGATCACTGTGTGTATAATGAATCTATAGAATATATGAGAGATCACTGTGTATAATGATCTATAGAATATATAAGAGATCACTGTGTATAATGAATCTATAGAATATATGAGAGATCACTGTGTATAATGGATCTATAGAATATATGAGAGATCACTGTGTATAATGAATCTATAGAATATATGAGAGATCACTGTGTATAATGATCTATAGAATATATAAGAGATCACTGTGTATAATGAATCTATAGAATATATGAGAGATCACTGTGTATAATGGATCTATAGAATATATGAGAGATCACTGTGTATAATGAATCTATAGAATATATGAGAGATCACTGTGTATAATGAATCTATAGAATATATGAGAGATCACTGTGTATAATGAATCTATAGAATATATGAGAGATCACTGTGTATAATGGATCTATAGAATATATGAGAAGATCACTGTGTATAATGGATCTATAGAATATATGAGAGATCACTGTGTATAATGAATCTATAGAATATATGAGAGATCACTATGTATAATGAATCTATAGAATATATGAGAGATCACTGTGTATAATGAATCTATAGAATATATGAGAGATCACTGTGTATAATGATCTATAGAATATATGAGAGATCACTGTGTATAATGATCTATAGAATATATGAGAGATCACTGTGTATAATGAATCTATAGAATATATGAGAGATCACTGTGTATAATGAATCTATAGAATATATGAGAGATCACTGTGTATAATGAATCTATAGAATATATGAGAGATCACTGTGTATAATGGATCTATAGAATATATGAGAGATCACTGTGTATAATGAATCTATAGAATATATGAGAGATCTCTGTGTATAATGAATCTATAGAATATATGAGAGATCACTGTGTATAATGAATCTATAGAATATATGAGAGATCACTGTGTATAATGATATCTATAGAATATATGAGAGATCACTGTGTATAATGAATCTATAGAATATATGAGAGATCACTGTGTGTATAATGAATCTATAGAATATATGAGAGATCACTGTGTATAATGGATCTATAGAATATATGAGAGATCACTGTGTATAATGGATCTATAGAATATATGAGAGATCACTGTGTATAATGAATCTATAGAATATATGAGAGATCACTGTGTATAATGGATCTATAGAATATATGAGAGATCACTGTGTATAATGAATCTATAGAATATATGAGAGATCACTGTGTATAATGAATCTATAGAATATATGAGAGATCACTGTGTATAATGATCTATAGAATATATGAGAGATCACTCGTGTATAATGAATCTATAGAATATATGAGAGATCACTGTGTATAATGAATCTATAGAATATATGAGAGATCACTGTGTATAATGATCTATAGAATATATGAGAGATCACTGTGTATAATGAATCTATAGAATATATGAGAGATCACTGTGTATAATGAATCTATAGAATATATGAGAGATCACTGTGTATAATGAATCTATAGAATATATGAGAGATCACTGTGTATAATGAATCTATAGAATATATGAGAGATCACTCGTGTATAATGAATCTATAGAATATATGAGAGATCACTGTGTATAATGATCTATAGAATATATGAGAGATCACTGTGTATAATGAATCTATAGAATATATGAGAGATCACTGTGTATAATGGATCTATAGAATATATGAGAGATCACTGTGTATAATGATCTATAGAATATATGAGAGATCACTGTGTATAATGAATCTATAGAATATATGAGAGATCACTGTGTATAATGATCTATAGAATATATGAGAGATCACTGTGTATAATGAATCTATAGAATATATGAGAGATCACTGTGTATAATGGATCTATAGAATATATGAGAGATCACTGTGTATAATGAATCTATAGAATATATGAGAGATCACTGTGTATAATGAATCTATAGAATATATGAGAGATCACTGTGTATAATGAATCTATAGAATATATGAGAGATCACTGTGTATAATGAATCTATAGAATATATGAGAGATCACTGTGTATAATGAATCTATAGAATATATGAGAGATCACTGTGTATAATGAATCTATAGAATATATGAGAGATCACTGTGTATAATGAATCTATAGAATATATGAGAGATCACTGTGTATAATGGATCTATAGAATATATGAGAGATCACTGTGTATAATGAATCTATAGAATATATGAGAGATCACTGTGTATAATGGATCTATAGAATATATGAGAGATCACTGTGTATAATGAATCTATAGAATATATGAGAGATCACTGTGTATAATGAATCTATAGAATATATGAGAGATCACTGTGTATAATGAATCTATAGAATATATGAGAGATCACTGTGTATAATGAATCTATAGAATATATGAGAGATCACTGTGTATAATGGATCTATAGAATATATGAGAGATCACTGTGTATAATGAATCTATAGAATATATGAGAGATCATCTGTGTATAATGAATCTATAGAATATATGAGAGATCACTGTGTATAATGAATCTATAGAATATATGAGATCACTCTGTGTATAATGAATCTATAGAATATATGAGAGATCACTGTGTATAATGAATCTATAGAATATATGAGAGATCACTGTGTATAATGAATCTATAGAATATATGAGAGATCACTGTGTATAATGATCTATAGAATATATGAGAGATCACTGTGTATAATGAATCTATAGAATATATGAGAGATCACTGTGTATAATGAATCTATAGAATATATGAGAGATCACTGTGTATAATGAATCTATAGAATATATGAGAGATCACTGTGTATAATGAATCTATAGAATATATGAGAGATCACTGTGTATAATGGATCTATAGAATATATGAGAGATCACTGTGTATAATGAATCTATAGAATATATGAGAGATCACTGTGTATAATGAATCTATAGAATATATGAGATCACTGTGTATAATGAATCTATAGAATATATGAGAGATCACTGTGTATAATGGATCTATAGAATATATGAGAGATCACTGTGTATAATGAATCTATAGAATATATGAGAGATCACTGTGTATAATGAATCTATAGAATATATGAGAGATCACTGTGTATAATGGATCTATAGAATATATGAGAGATCACTTGTGTATAATGAATCTATAGAATATATGAGAGATCACTGTGTATAATGGATCTATAGAATATATGAGAGATCACTGTGTATAATGATCTATAGAATATATGAGAGATCACTCGTGTATAATGAATCTATAGAATATTTGAGAGATCACTGTGTATAATGAATCTATAGAATATATGAGAGATCACTGTGTATAATGGATCTATAGAATATATGAGAGATCACTGTGTATAATGAATCTATAGAATATATGAGAGATCACTGTGTATAATGAATCTATAGAATATATGAGAGATCACTGTGTATAATGAATCTATAGAATATATGAGAGATCACTGTGTATAATGAATCTATAGAATATATGAGAGATCACTCTGTGTATAATGAATCTATAGAATATATGAGAGATCACTGTGTGTAATGAATCTATAGAATATATGAGAGATCACTGTGTATAATAAATCTATAGAATATATGAGAGATCACTGTGTATAATGAATCTATAGAATATATGAGAGATCACTGTGTATAATGATCTATAGAGTATATGAGAGATTACTGTGTATAATGGATCTATAGAATATATGAGAGATCACTGTGTATAATGGATCTATAGAATATAGGAGAGATCACTGTGTGTATAATGGATCTATAGAATATATGAGAGATCACTGTGTATAATGAATCTATAGAATATATGAGAGATCTCTGTGTATAATGAATCTATAGAATATATGGGAGATCACTGTGTATAATGAATCTATAGAATATATGAGAGATCATTGTGTATAATGATCTATAGAATATATGAGAGATCACTGTGTATAATGAATCTATAGAATATATGAGAGATCACTGTGTATAATGAATCTATAGAATATATGAGAGATCACTGTGTATAATGAATCTATAGAATATATGAAAGATCACTGTGTATAATAAATCTATAGAATATATGAGAGATCACTGTGTATAATGATCTATAGAATATATGAGAGATCACTGTGTATAATGGATCTATAGAATATATGAGAGATCACTCGTGTATAATGGATCTATAGAATATATGAGAGATCACTGTGTATAATGATCTATAGAATATATGAGAGATCACTGTGTATAATGAATCTATAGAATATATGAGAGATCACTGTGTATAATGAATCTATAGAATATATGAGAGATCACTGTGTATAATGAATCTATAGAATATATGAGAGATCACTGTGTATAATGAATCTATAGAATATATGAGAGATCACTGTGTATAATGAATCTATAGAATATATGAGAGATCACTTTGTATAATGGATCTATAGAATGTATGAGAGATCACTGTGTATAATGAATCTATAGAATATATGAGAGATCACTGTGTATAATGAATCTATAGAATATATGAGAGATCACTGTGTATAATGGATCTATAGAATATATGAGAGATCACTGTGTATAATGAATCTATAGAATATATGAGAGATCACTGTGTATAATGAATCTATAGAATATATGAGAGATCACTTTGTATAATGGATCTATAGAATATATGAGAGATCACTGTGTATAATGAATCTATAGAATATATGAGAGTCACTCTATATAATGGAGCAGGGTGATACAGACAGAAGAGAGCTATGAGCCTGCCCCTCCTCCTGCAGGGTGATACAGACAGAAGAGAGCTATGAGCCCGCCCCTCCTCCTGCAGGGTGATACAGACGGAAGAGAGCTATGAGCCCGCCCGCCCCTGCAGGGGTTATACAGACAGAAGAGAGCTATGAGCCTGCCCCTCCCACTGCAGGGTGATACAGACAGAAGAGAGCTATGAGCCTGCCCCTCCTCCTGCAGGGTGAAACAGACAGAAGAGAGCTATGAGACTGCCCTGCCCCCTGCAGGGTGATACAGATAGAAGAGAGCTATGAGCCTGCCCCTCCTCCTGCAGGGTGATACAGACAGAAGAGAGGTATGAGCCTGCCCCTCCTCCTGCAGGGTGATACAGACAGAAGAGAGCTATGAGCCCGCCCGCCCCCTGCAGGGTGATACATATAGAAGCGAGCTATGAGCCCGCCCGCCCCCTGCAGGGTGATACAGACAGAAGAGAGCTATGAGCCTGCCCCCTGCAGGGTGATACAGACAGAAGAGAGCTATGAGCCTGCCCCTCCTCCTGCAGGGTGATACAGACAGAAGAGAGCTATGAGCCTGCCCTCCTCCTGCAGGGTGATACAGACAGAAGAGAGCTATGAGCCTGCCCCTCCCCCTGCAGGGTGATACATATAGAAGAGAGCTATGAGCCTGCCCCTCCCCCTTCAGGGTGATACAGACAGAAGAGAGCTATGAGCCAGCCCCTCCTCCTGCAGGGTGATACAGACAGAAGAGAGCTATGAGCCAGCCCCTCCTCCTGCAGGGTGATACAGACAGAAGAGAGCTATGAGCCAGCCCCCTGCAGGGTAATACAGACAGAAGAGAGCTATGAGCCTGCCCCGCCCCCTGCAGGGTGATACAGACAGAAGAGAGCTATCAGGCCGCCCCTCCTCCTGCAGGGTGATACAGACAGAAGAGAGCTATGAGCCTGCCCCTCCCCCTGCAGGGTGATACAGACAGAAGAGAGCTATGAGCCAGCCCCTCCTCCTGCAGGGTGATACAGACAGAAGAGAGCTATGAGCCAGCCCCTCCTCCTGCAGGGTGATACAGACAGAAGAGAGCTATGAGCCTGCCCCTCCCCTGCAGGGTGATACAGACAGAAGAGAGCTATGAGCCTGCCCTCCCCTGCAGGGTGATACAGACAGAAGAGAGCTATGAGCCTGCCCTCCTCCTGCAGAGTGATACAGACAGAAGAGAGCTATGAGCCCGCCCCCCTGCAGGGTGATACAGACAGAAGAGAGCTATGAGCCTGCCCCTCCTCCTGCAGGGTGATACAGACAGAAGAGAGCTATGAGCCCGCCCCCTGCAGGGTGATACAGACAGAAGAGAGCTATGAGCCTGCCCCTCCTCCTGCAGGGTGATACAGATAGAAGAGAGCTATGAGCCTGCCCCTCCCCCTGCAGGGTGATACAGATAGAAGAGAGCTATGAGCCTGCCCCTCCCCCTGCAGGGTGATACAGACAGAAGAGAGTTATGAGCCCGCCCCTTCTCCTGCAGGGCAATAGATTAGCATGGACTGCAGATAATATTACTCACTGGTGCTTCGGACATGAGGATGGGGTGTAAGGCAGGGTCAGATTTCAGGTGTTTGTTGAACGTATGGTCCAGTATGGCCTGGAAGGCATCCCAGTCTTCAACTGTAGGAAGAAGATATTATAGAAATCGAGAGAGGGTTAATGTTGGGGTGTATAATATTGTATGAAATCTGTGTGTGTGCAAAGTTGGGGTGAGTGATATTAGGATGGTACACAAGGGTGTTCAATATTAGGGTGATATTGGAGTGTTTGTAATATCAGGGTGTTTGTGATATGCCTGTGTTTGATATCGAGGTGTGTGTGATATTTGAGGGGTTAATTTCAGGGGTGGTATCAGGGTGTGTGTGATTGATAAATTTGATATAAGAGGGTGTGTGATATCAGGATGTGGGTGTGATATTGAGGTGGTTGATATCGGGAAGGGGGTGATATTGGGTTGTGTGAGTGATATGGTGGGGCAGGGGTGATACAGGGATGTGTGTGATATCAGAATGGGTGTGACATTGGAGAATTGGTGTGATATGGAAGGGGGGGGTGTGATATTCAGGTGTGTGACATCAGATTATGGGTGTGATAAGGGGGGGAGGTTATTGAGGTATGTGATATCGGACTGTGGGTGTGATATGGGGGGGGGGTGATATTGAGGAGTGTGATATCGGATTGTTTGAGTGATATCAGGGTGTATGTAATATTGAAGTGTGTGATATGGCGGGTGATATTGGCGGTGCTTGATATGGGGGAGTGTGATATCAGATTGTGTTAGTGATATCAGGGTGTGTGATATGGGGCGGAGGGGGGGGGGTTGATACAGAGGTGTGTGATATTGGAGTGTGGGTGTGAGACGAGGGGGGGTGATATTGAGGTGTGAGATATCGGAGAGTGGACGTGATATGGGGGTATGTGTGATATTGGGGTGTGTGATATGGAAGTGTAGGTGTGATATCTGCCGGGGGGGGGATATTTGGATGTGTGATATTGGATTGTGAATGAGTAAGTGTGAGTGATATCAGGGTGGGTGTGATATGGGGGGGCTGATATCGGACTGTGGGGGTGATATGGTGGGGGGGATATCAAGGTGTTTGATATCAGGGTGTATGTGACATGGGAGAGTGGGGGTGATATCGAGGTGTGTGATATGGGACAGTGGGTGTGGAATGGGGGGGTGGTGTGATATCGGTGAGTGGGTGTGATATGGCGGGTGATATCGGGGGTGGTTGATATCGGGGTGTGCTGTGTAGATATGGAGTTAGATCTCATCATTCATCTTCTGATCACTTCCGGAGCTGCTGCTCCATGATGACACCCGCACTCCCGGCAGCGTCAGATACAGACGGCAGCGGATGCTGTAAACACTACCTCTGCCACAATGCACAACATACAGTGGGGGGATGGGAAGCCAGGAAGGTGGACCAGCAGAATTGTGACTGCAGCTCTGGATGTGACTGGAGTATAAGACTTGTATGAGACAACTGTTCTCTGCAGGATAACCAGAGGGATGCCTGACCTCAAGGATGACTTTATTCAGCACCTGACTCATCATTACAGAGGAGAAACTGCAGCAGAGATGGCACAGAGGAGCAACTGCACTGATATCTGCAGCTACCAACAGCCACCACTAGAGGGCGTACAGAGGAGCAACTGCACTGATATCTGCAGCTACCAACAGCCACCACTAGAGGGCGTACAGAGGAGCAACTGCTGAAATATCTATGATTCTATAGAATATATGAGAGATCACTGTGTATAATGTATCTATAGAATATATGAGAGATCACTGTGTATAATGAATCTATAGAATATATGAGAGATCACTGTGTATAATGAATCTATAGAATATATGAGAGATCACTGTGTATATAGGATCTATAGAATATATAAGAGATCACTGTGTAA
>JAKVIS010001654.1:0-30685 GCA_033119425.1 Bufotes viridis
GGCCATAAAACTTGACTTGGAGGAGTGGTGTTATCTATTGGAGGGGGCCCAGCATCCAGTGATAATCTTCGCCGACTACAAGAACCTTACATATCTGCAGATGGCCCAGCGTCTGAACCCTCACCAAGCCAGGGGGGCATTCTTCTTCTTCCGTTTTAATTTTGAGCTTCACTTTCGCCTAGCCGAGAAGAATATCAAGGTGGATGCTCTGTCTCGCTCATTTGACTTCTCCGACCAGCAGGAGGAGCCCCAGTACATACTGTAGTAGATCCTGCTCATTTGTTTACAGTGGCTCCTGTCCTGGTAAAAGACATACTTCCCGGGAAGATATTCGTGTCATCTGCCAAGAGAAAACGTATTCTAGCTTGGGGGCACAACTCGAAACTGGCTGGTCACCCAAGGATCCGCAAAACCACAGAACTTTTGTTTTGCCACAACTGGTGGTCCACATTGTATAAGGATGTGCATGATTATGTGTCTGCCTGCACTGTCTGTGCTCAGAATAAAGTCTCCAGGAACAAACCACCTGGACTGTTGTTACCTCTTCCTGTTCCTGATGCCGCATGGCAACACATTGCCATGGACTTTGTTACAGATCTGCCCTCTTCTGCCGGATGTACAGCTATCTGGGTGGTCGTGGACTGCTTCTCCAAGATGGCACACTTCGTTTCTTTGGCTGGACTGCCTTCAGCTGCTGACCTTAAAACTGTTCGTGAGACACATATTCTGCTTGCATAGTCTACTTTGGCATATTGTTTCCGATCGTGGAGTCCAGTTTACTTCTAAGCTCTGGCTACTCGAAATTGAGCTGGAATTCCCTTTCCGGTTAACATCCCCAGACGAACCGCCAAGTAGAGCGGTTCAATAAAATATTAAAGAACTATCTCCGGCATTTTGTTTTAGCCCAACATGACAACTGGGTACAATTGCTACCTTGGGCTGAATTCTCCTATAACAACCACTCTAGCGAGTCTTCTGGATCCTCTCCATTCTTTGTCATTTATGGAAAACACCCTCGTACCCCTCTCCCTGTTGCTACATCTTCTGGGGTACCAGCTACGGAATCCTCTTTTAGGGATTTTTTGAAGATTTGGCGTGACACCAAGGACTGAATCAACAAAGCGGTGACTCGCATGAAAACAAATGCAGACAAGAGAAGAAGAAAACTGCCTCAGTTTTCGTCTGGAGATAATATATGGCTCTCCTCTAAAAACATCCACTTAAGGGTTCCCAGTTTCAAGTTTTCTCCTAGGTCCCTTGAAGTATTGAGGAGGATCACCGAAGGGACATATAAGTTACGTCTGCCTCTCTCTCTGTGTATTACTAATGCTTTACACGTTTCCTTACTAAAACCAGTAGTTCTTAATCGCTTCTTGATGGCTCCTTCTACTCCAACTCCGGTATCTGAAGATTCTGACGAGATATTTGAGGTCAAAGACATTCTGGACAGCAAGAAGCGTGGCGAGAAGACCTACTACCTTGTGGACTGGAAGGGCTTTGGTCCTGAGGAGAGCTCTTGGTAACCAAAAGAGAACATTCATGCTCCAAACCTGATAAAAAGGTTCCTGTCTCGTCATGGACTCAAGAAGAGGGGGCGTAAGGGGGTGTGTTTGTACCAATCCTAGCCCTCCTGCACATATATAAGTGGCTCAGCCCCCTTCCCAGATGCCTCAGTCTCAAGGTCCTTGTGTCCTGCTAAGGTTCCTGTGTTCGTGGACTCTGCTACCTGTTTGATCCCTGCCTGCTTGCCTTGACTCTCCTATTGCTGAGCAGGATTGCCTGACCTGTACCTGTGCTGCCTGCCCTGAACAATTGACTGTCTGACTTCACCTCTGTCTCATCCTTCGGTCCTGCACTGTTGCTCCTGGTTACGACACAGCCTGCTGACTACGTCTGTACCTTTGGTACCTTTCTCAGGTACCTCCTGGTGCACCTGGACCAGGTGCCTCGTGTGCCTGTCCTCCTCAAGAGGTAGCGGCATGGTGTTCCCCTTGGCAAAGTCTATCTCCACCATCAGGGGTACTGTGAAGATCGAGGGGCTCACTTAGACAACGCCCTTAGAGGATGTAGGACACGTGGCACAGTGCGTTCACACCCGCTGGTTCGTGACACCTCCATCCTTCTACAGGACTTCTGCTGCAACATTTATCATTAATTTCTAGCAGTATCCTTCTAAGTAAATCATATTCTGCCTGACAGTTTTATTCTTTCACCTGGTGTGCAAATACTTCTGTTTCAATATAACAAGTTCCCAGGCAAAGCCGAGGATGTTGTCATGGCACATTAAGTGCTCCCATTTTGATGCTCCTTATCATACAAGATGTATACATAACTACCGTAGAATTCCTCTAATAACATGAAGGGCAATACATTCACCTCTCTTTTCACAGAAGTTCAGACAGAGTTCACTCGGCAATAACAAACCTTTATACATAATAACTGACAGGAGGAATTATAGTATTATCAGGTCCTGTTCACACTCTGCAACTATTATCCTTATTGGCTTCAACAGCCAGATTGTATAGTGTCCCCTTAAAGTGAGCCTATCAGGTGATTTCTGCCGCCCTATCTGAGTACCGAGTATGATAGAGGAAGAGAAAATGACCTCTGTGATTTATGTTTACAAGCAAGATTTCTGAGAAACAATGGGGTAAATCCTGACAGGACTCCTAGGTCAGACAATGAGAGTCCTGATTACTCCACCCACATAAAATGATTGACAGCATTCCCTGTATCGTATGTGTTTTTATATAGAGAAGGCTGTCAATCATTGTGTGTTGGCGGGGTAATCAGGACTCTTAGGCCCCTTTCACACGGGCGAGTTTTCCGCGCGGGTGCAATGCGTGAGGTGGACGCATTGCACCCGCACTGAATCTGGACCCATTAATTTCTATGGGGCTATGCACATGAGCAGTGATTTTCACGCATCACTTCTGCGTTGCGTGAAAATCCCAGCATGCGATTCCCCTATAACATGGTTATAAGGGAAAATAATAGCATTCTTGATAAAGAATGCTTAGTAAAATGAAGATGAAGGGGTTAAAAATATTAAAACTTAATTTACCTTAGCCACTTGATCGCGTAGTTGCGATCTGTCTTCTCTTTTCAAGCTTCAGCTAACAGCTAAAGGACCTGTGATGACGTCCCATCACATGGTCCAATCACATGGTCCATCTTACCATGTGAAGCATACGGAGACACTTCAGTATTTTTTGCGGTTCCATTGAAGTGAATGGTTCAGTATACTGTCAGTATACTGAACTGAAAAAACGGCCAGTATACGGTCCGCAAAATACTGTCGTGTGCAAGAGGCCTTTGACTCAGAAATTCTGCTCCAAACTATGAAAACTTATATATCACAGAGATCAACTTCTCTTCCTCATTCATGTACTGCTCTTATATAGGACAGTAGAATACTTTTGACAGGTTTGCTTTAAAAGCAGCAGCCAGAGTGAATCCAAAAAGTCCGAGCTATAATGCCCTTATAAAAGGCAACCTGCTTATAGTGTTCTAACCATGCCCATGTTTCAATACTACAGTATGATGTAGAGGAAGAAGTTATAAAACAGTGCCTGCCTTTAACCAATGGTCATCTGGGCAGCCTTGGAAGAGTGCCAGTCAGTGTTCTCACTGTTAGCATGCCTATTCTTCCCTTGATGTCTGACTTGGCATGTGAAGTCAAGGCTAGCTCTGCCGGCGGAGCTTCAATCAAGGTGGAATGAGCATACTAACAGTGAGGACATCATGACTATTCACCACTGTAGCACCACCCAGATGACTATTGGTGAGTAGATTTTGAAGTAGACAGGAAAGCTGAGGGTTGGAACATTCTTGGATAATGCCATTAGGCAGAAGAGGCCCAAGCCTATGGGTGTCCTTGCATGACAGCAAGGTTTATAGTTCATGTAGTATGAGTTGCTGTAGTAGGCTCCTTTTAATTCTTATACACAACAGGTACAAGAGGGTGCTGATAAGTCCTTGGTTTTGCAATCATAATTTTTTCCTCACATCAATTATACACAAAAATTATATTATCTGAAAGATCAATCTTTGTAATACTTTGTGAACAAATTTTGGCATGATCTAATGCTCCATTGGGTTGCCAAACTTAAAACCGGCCACTTAATCACCAATGATAAAGACCATTCTGGAAGACCTCCAGTGGTAGTCACTAGAGATGAGCGAATCAACTCAGACGAAGTGGAATTCGATACAAATTTCAGGAAAAATTTGATTCACAACTAATACAAATTTCCTCACGCTTTGTGGTAACGAATCGCAATTTTTCCTAAAATGGCGACCACACGTGTGAGGACTGAGGACATTGGTAGGACATGCATGCATTCACCCAATCAGCAGCCAGCCAGTCCTGTGATGTCACAGACCTATAAATACGGCAGCCATTTTAGATTCTGCCATTTTCCAACATTCTGAGTGCAGGGACAGACATGAGAAGGCGCTAAGGACAGCAATTGGAAAAAGCTAATTGTTAAAAAAAAAACTGAACAAAAGATTTATAAGTGCAGGGAAACTATAGGGATAAATCTTTTAACAGCATCTTAGTGCAGGGAGAGACATCAGAAGGCGCTAGGGACAGTGATAGAAAAGCAATTTACAAGTGCAGGGAAAGATAATTTGGGGATCCAAACAGCCATTATATAGCTCTGTCATTCCAGCAATTTGTTCTTGGGGTGCAAGTGCTATGTTGAAAAAGCTTTAGTGGTTCATATCTGTACTACAAGAAAAATATATACATAGTTCACTGTTGCCGTTATTTATGGTAAAAGCATTTAGTGGCCTATTTCATTACAAAAAGAAAAATATGTACGCAGTTCACTTCTGCAGCTATATGTGCGGAAAGAGTTTAGTGATTTATTTCTGTACTACAAGAAAAATATAAACACAGTTCACTGTTGCCGTTATTTTGTGGTAAAAGCATTTAGTGGCCTATTTCATTACAAAAATAAAAATATATATGCAGTTCACTTCTGCAGTTATTTGGGCTTAAAAGCGTTTAGTGACATATTTTTGTACTACAAGAAAAATATATATGCAGTTCACTGTTGCTGTTATTTGCGGTAAAAGCATTTAGTGGCCTATTTCATTACAAAAAGAAAAATATATGAGCAGTTCACTTCTGCAGCTATATGTGCGGAAAGCGTTTAGTGACGTATTTCTGTACTACAAGAAAAATATATACGTAGTTCACTGTTGCCGTTATTTGCTGTAAAAGCATTTAATGTGGCCTATTTTATTACAAAAAGAAAAATATGTACGCAGTTCCCTTCTGCAGCTATACGTGGTAAAAGCATTTAGTGACATATTTTTGTACTACAAGAAAAATATATACGCAGTTCACTTCTGAAGTTATTTGGGTTTAAAAGTGTTTGGTGAGGTATTTCTGTACTAAAAGAAAAATATATACGCAGTTCACTTCTGCAGTTATTTGGGGTTAAAAGTGTTTAGTGAGGTATTTCTGTACTACAAGAAAAATATATATGCAGTTGACTGTTGACGTTATTTGTGGTAAAAGCATTTAGTGGCCTATTTCATTACAAAAGGAAAAAATATATACGCAGTTCACTTCTGCAGTTATTTGGGGTTAAAAGCGTTTAGTGACGTATTTCTGTACTGCAAGAAAAATATATGCGTAGTTCACTGTTGCCATTATTAGCGGTAAAAGCGTTTAATGTGGCCTCTTTCACTACAAAAAGAAAAATATGTACGCAGTTCCCTTCTGCAGCTATACGTGGTAAAAGCATTTAGTGACATATTTTTGTACTACAAGAAAAATATATACGCAGTTCACTTCTGAAGTTATTTGGGGTTAAAAGTGTTTGGTGAGGTATTTCTGTACTAAAAGAAAAATATATACGCAGTTCACTTCTGCAGTTATTTGGGGTATAAAGTGTTCAGTGACGTATTTCTGTACTACAAGAAAAATATATATGCAGTTCACTGTTGCCGTTATTTGCGGTAAAAGCATTTAGTGGCCTATTTCAGTACAAAAACAAAAATATATACGCAGTTCACTTCTGCAGTTATTTGGGGTTAAAAGTGTTTAGTGACATATTTCTGTACTACAAGAAAAATATATACATAGTGTAACGGATCGACGGGCACCCCGACTGGGTGCCTCCGTTGAAAGATGCTCCTAGCGTTTCCTGAGGACTCCAAGCACTCTAGCAGACACCTCAATCACCGAACCTGAGAAGCATACGAATCCTCTCAAGCCTCTGAATGCTGTAGACAGTTGAATAGGAACCATACGAATAGGTTTGCTCTCCTAGCAGTCAAACTGGAACAGCATGCAATAAATCCTCCCCCAATAATGAGACGACACTTCGTTTTGAGGGTCAAGCAGGAACTCTAACTTTATTGAGGGCTACCTGCCCGGTATTTATGCAGGTCTCCCACCTGGTGGACACTCCCCTAGGGGACGTGATCTCAGCTCTCTGTCAAATTCCTCCTGCGTGTAGCTGGGTGCCATGCTTGTTCTCCTGTGAGTCTGGATCCCACTGCTGCTACCAAATGTAACAGATCGACGAGACACACGAACCCTGGAAGCAGCCGAACAGGAAAAGCAATATGAACAGCTTACACTCCTGGCAATCAGCATACAGTTAAATCCCCCCCAATAATGAGACGACACTTCGTTTTGAGGGTCAAGCAGGAACTCTAACTTTATTGAGGGCTACCTGCCCGGTATTTATGCAGGTCTCCCACCTGGTGGACACTCCCCTAGGGGACCAGAAGGAAGACTGCGACACAGGGGATACAGCAGCCAATCACACACAATGAGACAATACAGACACCCCCAGCGTATCCCTCCCCTCTGCCTGTGACACAATTACCCCACACAGGTTAATGTAATTATCACAGGCCGGAGAATAAACAATGTCTTCTGTCCTGGAGACAATTGAGGAGTCATTCAATTATCTCTCAGGACAAAGAGAAATCGCCAATACACACGTGGGGACAATAGGACAGACATCACTATTCAATACACAATGTCCCACCCTTTACAGTACACAGACATGTAACATATCCCCAGATGGCTTGGATCTGAGCGCTCAATATATCCAGGGATAGAGGCAGACTCCATTGAGCACATGGTTGCAAAGGACATAAAATTACACAATGTTACAATTACTACATAAAACATATACATGCAACATATCCCCAGATAGCTTAGGTCTGAGCGCACATTATTGAATGGCGCTCAGACCACACATGTCCAGTTCAATTGCCATGGAGCTAAAGTCTTTCCCATAGTCTTTCATTATACGAATAGGCTCCATAGCAGAGCTATCTGGGGCATCACCGCTCAAACAGGACAAGCATACATGGGGCCATAGTCGCAGGGCAGGAGGCGAGCAAGCAGTCCCTTCCAGGAAACTGGGGCAGACTCTGGTACAGGGTCCAGTCCGCTACATTTCTCCCCTTTACCAAAGAGACTAACAGGGTATCTGACCTCCTGCCGGTCAGTGCCCTGGTTAGTCCAGCAACCCACCCACGAAGCACAAACAGCAGTACAGCCCACCCACAATAAATGGTTACTACACCTGGATAAAGTAGCAACTTGTCCATGTCCAGGTGCCTCACTACGGCTGTGCGGGGGACTGGTAGACTGCCTAGGTGGGTTGCTGAGTGGGCAGAGACCGGCGGTACTCTGCCCTGGGGCCAGCGCTACCACGGAGTAGCCTGGTGGGAGCCTGGTTGTGGGGGAGGAGACCGACTGTCTCCCCTCTGGATAAACCGCTCTGTGGCTGGCGGACAGGACCGACCATCCTTGCCCCTTGTGCTGCAAGTGCAGAGACCACGGTCCCATCTGCACCGTTGGGGGGCGTAACATCTCCCCTTGGTGGGTTAGGCTGCCGCTGGAGAGAGGGTGTAACAAGCCCCTCTCTCTGAACTGTAGACTGCCGCTGGGGAGAGCGGGTAGCAGGCTCCTCTCCCTGACCCTCTCTCTGCTGGTGGAGGGGGGGACCAACTGTCTCCCCTTTCAATATTTTGTCCTGCTGCTGGGGTACACACTGTCGCTGGGGAGGAAGGGAAACACCTTCAGCTCCCGGGGGTAGACACTGCCGCTGGGGAGGAAGGACGGCACCTTCAGCTCCCTGGGGTACACACAGCCGCTGGGGAGGGAGGACGGCACCTTCAGCTCCCTGGGATACACCCTGCCGCTGGGGAGGAAGGACGACACCTTCAGCTCCCTGGGGTACACACTGCCGCTGGGGAGGAAGGACAGCACCTTCAGCTCCCTGGGGTACACACTGCCGCTGTGGAGGAAGGACGGCACCTTCAGCTCCCGGGGGTACACACGGCCGCTGGGGAGGAAGGATGACACCTTCAGCTCCCTGGGGTACACACTGCCGCTGGGGAGGAAGGACGGCACCTTCAGCTCCCTGGGGTACACACTGCCGCTGGGGAGGAAGGACGACACCTTCAGCTTCCTGGGGTACACACTGCCGCTGTGGAGGAAGGACGGCACCTTCAGCTCCCGGGGTACACACGGCCGCTGGGGAGGAAGGATGACACCTTCAGCTCCTGGGGTACACACTGCCGCTGGGGAGGAAGGACGGCACCTTCAGCTCCCTGGGATATACACAGCCGCTGGGGAGGGAGGACGACACCTTCAGCTCCTGGGGTACACTGCCGCTGGGGAGGAAGGCCGGCACCTTCAGCTCCCTGGGGTACACACTGCCGCTGGGAGGAAGGACGCACCTTCAGCTCTCTGGAGCACTCAGCCGCTGGGGAGGGCGGACGATGCCATCTGCCATGAACTGCAGGTACTCTGCTGTTATCCTCCTCACGAACTGCACAGATTTCTCCGGGGGGTTGGGTCCGAAGAAAATCAGCCGTGATCTCAGCTCTCTGTCAAATTCCTCCTGCGTGTAGCTGGGTGCCATGCTTGTTCTCCTGTGAGTCTGGATCCCACTGCTGCTACCAAATGTAACAGATCGACGAGACACACGAACCCTGGAAGCAGCCGAACAGGAAAAGCAATATGAACAGCTTACACTCCTGGCAATCAGCATACAGTCAAATCCCCCCCAATAACGAGACGACACTTCGTTTTGAGGGTCAAGCAGGAACTCTAACTTTATTGAGGGCTACCTGCCAGGTATTTATGCAGGTCTCCCACCTGGTGGACACTCCCCTAGGGGACCAGAAGGAAGACTGCGACACAGGGGATACAGCAGCCAATCACACACAATGAGACAATACAGACACCCCCAGCGTATCCCTCCCCTCTGCCTGTGACACAATTACCCCTGTGGTAAGGTGCAAGGTGTCATATGTGATGGCAGGTACGTGTCACCGAGGTTGCTGGCCTCGGTGAGGTGAGAGCCGGGTTTTTGTCAGCAGCAGCTAGTGCTGTTTGACTTTGTTAAATAGCATGGCTGCAAAGCCGATCCGGGCCGGCTCTTACTGGGAGCAGCTAAAGAGTAGGGTGGGTGGCTGCTCCCCACGGTCCAGTCCATGTTTTGGGCTGGATATAAAACGCAGCCAGCAGCTGTGTCTGGGGAGTGTGATTATCCTGGAGCTGCTAACAGGGCTGGGAGTTCTCTGTCCTGGAGGGAAGAGCTCAGTAAGGAGGTGTTGTGTTCCTGGCTACCTGAAGCTGGATTCTCCTGCGGCTGGGCCGACAGCGTGGTGCGAACCTGCACCTACACCTCCCAGGTGACTGAACCTGTGTTGGACTGTTTTTGTTTGGCTACGTTATTTCCGTTGTGTGTGAACTGTCACCAAGAGACTGTTTTTCATTTTGTGTGCAAGTGTGAATAAAACACTGTTTGTTGCACAATCTGGACTCCTGGTTTTGCCTCTAAACTGCACCCGCACCGCTGTCTACCAGAGCGACTCCCCACATTTGGTGGAGGATGCGGGCATGCGCAGTGAGGCTGGCGTGAACGCCGAACTTTGTTTTGCTGAGAAAAAGTGAATGTCCTATATTAAGCCGGCAAAGTTGCAGCCTGTGATCCCCGACAAAATGGAGGCGGCTGTGAAAGCCCTCATAGAGGCTAACGTGCAGCAGCGGGAGACCAACCAGCTACTGCTACAGCACGTGATGGCGTTGCAAGCGGCAGGAGCGTCCCACCGCGTCCATGATGCCCGGAAAGCTGTCCGTGCCGCGATCCCTAAGATGACCCCTCGGATGATGTGGAGACCTATCTGGCGGTTTTCGAGAAGGTGGCCGTGAGGGAGAAATTACCCGAGAACAGTGGGCAGAGGTCGTCGCTCCGTTCCTGGCGTCTGGACCCCAGCAAGTATTTTTTGACCTCCCAGATGACCAAGCAGCTGACTACCCAACTGTGAAAGGTGAGATCCTGGCAAGACTGGGGGTGAATGTTTTGGTCCGGGCTCAGCGTGTCCACCAGTGGGACTTTAACGTGGCTGAACCCGCCAGGCCACAATACTATGACTTGCTACAACGGTTGCAAAAATGGCTGCAGCCAGACATACTGACTCCCACTGCTATGCTCGACCGTCTGTTAGCCGATGTCTTCTGGAGGGCTTTGCCTTACCCTCTCCAGCACTGGGTCGGCCAGGTATCGCCCACCAATGCCCTGGAGATGGTCGACCTGGTGGAGCGGTACGAGGCCACCAGAAACCTGCAGGGGAGTCTTGCTGGGAAGGGGTCAGTCAAACCCCGGAGGCCTCTGCCCCAGTTCCGACGTCCGGCGACAGAGCGGCCTGCCCGGAATATACCCCTGCGAGTCTGCCTCCCGTGGTATGCTGGAGGTGTCAGGAGCCAGGCCACATCAGGGCCGACTGTCCGCATCGGGATGAGCCGATGGATATGAACTACGGGGGTCGTCACTCCCTGTATGCACGGAAGCTGTGCGCAACTGGCACCCGTGAGGTGCAGGACCATAACCACCTGTGTCAGGTAGAGGTGGGAGACTCTCTGGCGGTGGCTCTGCTGGACTCCGGGAGTTTAGTCTCCCTGGTAAGGGCTGCACTTGTACGTCCTGCGGAGTATACTGGCCGTAAAGTCGGGGTCCTGTGCATCCACGGAGACCTGAAAGACTACCCCACTGCACTAGTGACTTTGTCCACCGCGGCTGGTAGGTGGACCCACGAGGTGGCTGTCGCTACTAAACTCCCACACGAACTGATACTTGGGAGGGACTTCCTCGGTTTCTCCAGCGCTGTGGCCGGTAATAAAGGTATCTGAGGGACCCGAGACAGGGGTGACCCTAGTGGAGTGGCCTGATACCACTGGAAGGCCAGAACCCTGGGAGCCCGAGTCTGACGGGCCAGCGGTAGGGGTGACCACTGCTCCAGCGGTAGAGGGGGAGACAACCCCACTGAGTGTAATGGTGGGAGACACGGAGGACTTGCCACCGGGACCTGAGTTGGCAGACCTCAATGTCTCCGGGAAAATTTTGGGACCGCACAACACCGGGACCAAACCCTAACCAGGGCCTGGGAGAATGTGCTGGAAATTGATGGTAAACCCCAGAAACCAGGGGCTGAATTAATGTTCCCACGATTTATTGTTCTGCAGGATATGTTGTATCGGGTGAACCAAATCCGAGGCGAACCTATTGAACAGTTGGTGGTGCCCACAGCGTATCGCAAGCTTGTCATGGAGCTTGCCCACCAACATGTTCTTGGGGACACCTGGGGTGGCAGAAAACCCAGGACCGCATACTGCAGCGATTTTATTGGCCCAGTGTGTTCAAGGAGGTAGAGAATTATTGTAAGTCCTGTCCGACCTGTCAGATAACTAGCCCCCAGCCACATTTCCGTAGTCCTCTGGTACCTCTGCCAATTATTGAAGTACCGCTTGAGCGAATCGCGATGGATTTAATTGGGCCTGTACCAAAGTCTGCCAGGGGCCACCAACACATTCTGGTAGTTCTCGACTATGCCACTCGGTATCCGGAGGCGGTGCCTCTGCGACATACCTCAGCTAAGCTCATTGCCAAAGAGTTAATGGAGATGTTTTCCCGTGTGGGCCTGCCAAAGAGGTTCTGACAGACCAAGGGACCCCTTTTATGTCTAAAGTAATGAGGGAACTGTGTAAATTGTTGCGTATAAAGCAGTTACGGACGTCCGTTTACCATCCGCAAACAGACGGTCTTGTGGGAGAGGTTTAACCAAACTCTAAAAAATATGTTAAAGAGGGTGGTGTCTAGAGATGGGAAGGACTGGGATCTGCTTCTGCCCTATCTCATGTTCGCAGTGCGAGAGGTACCCCAGGCCTCTACTGGGTTCTCGCCCTTCGAACTGCTTTATGGCAGACACCCTCGGGGCCTGTTGGATATCGCCAAGGAAGCATGGGAACAACAGCCTGTCCCCACAAAAGTGTCATTGAGTATGTCACCCAGATGCAGGAACGGATAGAAAGGGTGTTGCCGCTGGTCCGGGAGCATATGGAGGCAGCGCAACAAGCCCAGAGTAGGGTGTATAATCGTCAGGCTCGGGTACGGGGCTTCAATCCGGGAGATCGGGTTTTGGTTCTGGTACCCACCCTTGACAGCAAATTCCTAGCTAGGTGGCAGGGCCCCTATGAGGTGATCGAGAAGTAGGGGAAGTAATTACAAAGTACACCAGCCAGGCGGCGCAAGCCGGAGCAGGTGTACCACGTGAATTTACTTAAGCCGTGGAAAGATAGGGACACGGCCGACGACCACAGCCCCCGGCCAGGGCTTCTAGGTGAAAGGGTCCAGCCCCACAGTTCGAGGCCTGTGAAGCAGTAACCACGGTAAAAATTGCAGACAGCCTGTCTTCCAAACAAGTTCAGGAAGTCAGGAGTTCATCAGTCGGAACACGGATGTGTTCTCGGACCTCCCTGGCCGCACGCCTCTCATCCAACATGACATCGTCACTGAGCCTCAGGCCAAGATCCGGTTAAAACCATACCGGGTACCCGAGGCTCGGCGACGGGCCATCGCGGAGGAAGTACAGTTAATGTTGAAGCTCGAGGTCATTGAGGAGTCGAAAAGTGAGTGGGCCAGTCCCATAGTCCTAATACCCAAGCCGGATGGGACGTTGCGGTTCTGCAACGACTTTCGCAAGTTAAATGAAGTATCCAAGTTTGACGCGTATCCCATGCCCCGAGTAGACGAGCTGGTTGAAAGTTTAGGACAAGCCCGTTATTTTTCTGTGCTGGACCTCACTAAAGGGTACTGGCAGGTACCCTTAACGGAGTCGGCTAAGGAAAAACCGCATTTGTTACCCGCAGGGCCTGTATCACTACAAGGTGTTACCCTTTGGCCTGCATGGCGCCCCGCCACTTTCCAAAGGTTAATGGACATAGTGCTGCGACCACATCGCCGGTACGCCTCGGCCTACTTGGATGATGTAGTCATCCACAGCACCGACTGGGAAAGCCATTTACCCAAGGTGCAGGCGGTAGTGGATGCCCTGAGGAAAGCCGGACTGACCGCTAACCCAAAGAAGTGCTCCATAGGGTTAGAGGAGACAAAATATCTGGGATATGTAATTGGGCGGGGAGTCATCAAACCTCAGGTAACTAAGGTAGAGGCCATTCGTAACTGGCCCCGACCGGTCACCACCAGGCAGGTAAAGTCGTTCCTGGGGATTGTAGGTTACTACATGAGGTTTGTGCCCCACTTTGCCACAATAGCAGCGCCATTGACAGACCTGTTGAAGGGGCGAAAGTCTGGGAGGGTTAGCTGGAGTGAGAAGGCGGAGGAGGCTTTCTCCGCGTTGAAGTCGGCCCTGTGTGGGTCCCCGGTTTTGGTGACACCCGACTTCAACAAGGAGTTTGTCGTACAGACCGACGCCTCGGAGGTAGGCCTCGGTGCGGTACTGTCGCAGGAGGTCAACGGGGAAGAACATCCCGTTGTCTTCCTGAGCCGTAAGCTCAGTCCCGCCGAGTCCAGGTATAGTATAGTGGAGAGGGAGTGCCTGGCTATCAAGTGGGCACTCGAATCTCTCCGCTACTACCTGTTAGGGAGGAGGTTCCGTCTGGTGACCGACCATTCCCCCTCAAATGGATGAGTCAGGCCAAGGAGAGGAATGCTCGGGTCACTAGGTGGTTCCTATCTCTTCAAAATTTCAAGTTTTCCGTGGAACACAGGGCAGGCCGCTTGCAGGGCAACGCAGATGCCCTGTCCCGCGTCCACTGCCTCACGTGTGTTCACCCCTCAGGGTTGAACAAAGGGGGGTATGTGGTAAGGTGCAAGGTGTCATATGTGATGGCAGGTACGTGTCACCGAGGTTGCTGGCCTCGGTGAGGTGAGAGCCGGGTTTTTGTCTGCAGCAGCTAGTGCTGTTTGACTTTGTTAAATAGCATGGCTGCAAAGCCGATCCGGGCCGGCTCTTACTGGGAGCAGCTAAAGAGTAGGGTGGGTGGCTGCTCCCCACGGTCCAGTCCATGTTTTGGGCTGGATATAAACGCAGCCAGCAGCTGTGTCTGGGGAGTGTGATTATCCTGGAGCTGCTAACAGGGCTGGGAGTTCTCTGTCCTGGAGGGAAGAGCTCAGTAAGGAGGTGTTGTGTTCCTGGCTACCTGAAGCTGGATTCTCCTGCGGCTGGGCCGACAGCGTGGTGCGAACCTGCACCTACACCTCCCAGGTGACTGAACCTGTGTTGGACTGTTTTTGTTTGGCTACGTTATTTCCGTTGTGTGTGAACTGTCACCAAGAGACTGTTTTTCATTTTGTGTGCAAGTGTGAATAAAACACTGTTTGTTGCACAATCTGGACTCCTGGTTTTGCCTCTAAACTGCACCCGCACCGCTGTCTACCAGAGCGACTCCCCACACCCCACACAGGTTAATGTAATTATCACAGGCCGGAGAATACACAATCTCTTTTGTCCTGGAGACAATTGAGGGGTCATTCAATTATCTCTCAGGACAAAGAGAAATCGCCAATACACACGTGGGGACAATAGGACAGACATCACTATTCAATACACAATGTCCCACCCTTTACAGTACACAGACATGTAACATATCCCCAGATGGCTTGGATCTGAGCGCTCAATATATCCAGGGATAGAGGCAGACTCCATTGAGCACATGGTTGCAAAAGGACATAAAATTACACAATGTTACAATTACTACATAAAACATATACATGCAACATATCCCCAGATAGCTTAGGTCTGAACGCACATTATTGAATGGCGCTCAGACCACACATGTCCAGTTCAATTGCCATGGAGCTAAAGTCTTTCCCATAGTCTTTCA
This sequence comes from Bufotes viridis, assembly GCA_033119425.1. Classification (NCBI taxonomy): domain Eukaryota; kingdom Metazoa; phylum Chordata; class Amphibia; order Anura; family Bufonidae; genus Bufotes; species Bufotes viridis. The sequence goes on from JAKVIS010001654.1 coordinate 15,179, forward strand.
TTATACGAATGGGCTCCATAGCAGAGCTATCTGGGGCATCACCGCTCAAACAGGACAAGCATACATGGGGCCATAGTCGCAGGGCAGGAGGCGAGCAAGCAGTCCCTTCCAGGAAACTGGGGCAGACTCTGGTACAGGGTCCAGTCCGCTACACATAGTTCACTGTAGCTGTTATTTGTGGTAAAAGCGTTTAGTGGCCTATTTCATTACAAAAGGAAAAATATATACGCAGTTCACTTCTGCAGTTATTTGGGGTTAAAAGTGTTTAGTGACATATTTCTGTACTACAAGAAAAATCTCTACGTAGTTCACTGTTGCCGTTATTTGCGGTAAAAACTCTTAGTGGTCTATTTCATTACAAAATGAAAAATATATACGCAGTTCACTTCTGCAGCTATACTGTATGTGCTGAGAGCGTTTGGTGACGTATTTCTGTACTACAAGAAAAATATATACGTTGTTCAATGTTGCCGCTATTTGCGGTAAAAGCGTTTAGTGGCCTATGTCATTACAAAAAGAAATATATATATACGCTGTTATATGTGCTGAGAGCGTTTAGTGACGTATTTCTATACTACTAGAAAAATATATACGCAGTTCACTTATGCAGTTTTTTGGGGTTAAAACTGTTTAGTGATGTATTTCTGTTCTACAAGAAAAATATATATGCAGTTCACTGTTGCCGTTATTTGCGGTAAAAGCATTTAGTTGCTTAATTCATTACAAAAAGAAAAATATATACGCAGTTGACTTCTACAGTTATTTGGGGTTAAAAGCGTTTACTGACGTATTTCTGTACTACAATAAAAATATATGTGCAGTTCACTGTTGCCATTATTTGTGGTGAAAGCGTTTAGTGGCCTATTTCAGCACAAAAAGAAAAATATATTCGTTGCCTTTAGTAGTGTTTTAATTTGCCTTTAATTTATTTTGTTCAGCTAAAAGTATGTCTGACTGAGAAGAGCCAGGCCATGCACAGAGGAGTGTCAGAGGCCTAAATGTTTCTGGCGCAAGCAGAGGTCGCAACAGAGTAAGGGGGCGTGGTAGCAGGAGTTGCAGCGAGAGGCCTGAGTTCCTGGTGTCATCTAGCTGTCGTGTCTTGACCAGCAACCCACCGGTTCTTGATTGGTTAACTCGGTCATCCACTTTACCCCAAGTGACATCAGACACTCCCAGCCAACAGTCGGTGGGTTCGTCAGACATATCCCTTAGTTGGCATGGCCCGGGAGCAGGCCCTGTGCCCTCATCTGTCCTCAACCTGCCTCTCTCCTTCTGTTCCCTCACCGCAAGAAGTAGTATATGCTGTAGGCTCCTCTACACTTTTCAGCAAAGAAGAGCTACCAGAGGACAGTCAGCAGCTACTGCCCAGCCAAGATCTGGCGGAGACATCCGCCGCTTCCTCAGCAAGGAAGGAAAGTAATGATGAGGAGAGAAGCGTGGGTGGTGGTGTTGCGAGCGGTCAGGCTCCTGACCCAGGGGCCGTTGAGGAGGACATCAGTAACGTGCAGACTCTATTCGATGATGATGAAGCCAATCGCGCTTGGGAGCCGGGTGCAGAAGGGGGCTCATCATCATCAGGAGAAGAGGGTGGCAGCTTGCCCATTAGCAGAGCCAGCACGGTAGTAGCATGGCTGGGAGTCAACAGGGTGGCAGCAGTGGTAGGGTGGGAGCCAAACGTGCCCGGGGTAGACCATCTGCTTTGCAGCTGCCTACCTGCCTGGGTAGAAGTGGTGCAGGGGTTCACGGAGGCAGCGGCGGTAACAGTCAGTGCGGACAGTTGGGGGGAAAATCACCTACAGTTGCAAGAAAAAGTATGTGAACCCTTTGGAATGATATGGATTTCTGCACAAATTGGTCATAAAATGTGATCTACGGATCTGTCACAACAATAGACAATCACAGTCTTCTTAAACTAATAACACACAAAGAATTAAATGTTACCATTTATTGAACACACCATGTAAACATTCATCTCTTTCCAGATCAGATCACATATTATGACCAATTTGTGAAGAAATCCATATCATTCCAAAGGGTTCACATGCTTTTTCTTGCAACTGTACTTAGCGGTGTGGCAGTTTTTTCCCCCAAAGCCGCCGAAGGGGGTGAACATGGCCATATATTGAATCTGTGGGCAGAAGGTGAAGCGTGGCCAGGATGCCAATGTTGGCACTACGGCCCTGCGCCAACATATGTAGCGTCGCCATACAGTGGCCTGGGAGGACCGTGGCTCCGATTTGGTGGTCCAGCCTGCTGCAGCAACCACTGCATCACCCAGTGGCACGCACCGGTTTTCAAGCAGTCAAGGCTCCACCACCTCAGCCGAAGGGAGCTGTCTGCCATTCCCATCTGGTCCAGATGCTCCTCCTCCTCCTACTTCTCGTTAGTCATTCCTTCAGCAATCGATTACCGAAGCGATTGCCAAGAGACAGCAGTATGCGTGCACGCATCCAATGATACAAAAGCTGAACGTGCTCCTGTCTATGTTGCTGGTGCTGCAGTCCCTCCCTTTCCAAGTGGTGGACTCTTCATCTTTCAGAGAACTGATAGCTTGTGCCGAGCCGAGGTGGAGAGTCCCAAGCCGTCATTTCAGGGCAGTACCAACCCTACACAAATATATAGAACAGAAGGTGGGCAAGTCCTTGAGCCTGTCGGTGTCTGCCAAAGTTCACGGCAGGACCGACACGTGGAGCTGTAACTACGGTCAAGAACAGTACATGTCCTTTACGGCCTACTGGGTTAATGTGGTTCCTGCAGAGCTACACCAGCAACTTGGCCAGGTCATACCGCTTCCGCCTCACACCGTTGGTCCAGCTGCAATATCTGCCTCTGCCTCCTCATCTTCACCATGTCCTCAACCTCTACTGCAGGGACAAGTCACAGCGGTGTCAAGCTGTTCTGTACCTTGTTTCCCTGGGCGAACGGAGTCACACAGGGAAGGAACTGCTCCGTGTGATTCATCAAGAAATCGAAACCTGGCTTTCTCCGCAACAACTTAAAATCGGAACCATGGTGACCGACAACGGGAAGAACATTGTGTCGGCGATGTATCAAGAAAGGCTGAGCCATGCGCCCTGCATGGCAGACGTGTTCAATTTGGTTGTCAAGCAGGTCCTGAAGTCTTCCACCCATCTGCAAGACATCCTAAAAATGGCTAGGAAACTTTGCATGCACTTCAGCCACTCGTACACTGCAAAGCACACCCTCCTTGAGCTGCAGCGGCAGAACAGCATCCCACAACACAGGCTTATATGCAACATTTCCACCCGTTGGAATTCCACCCCCCATATGTTGGACCAACAATACGAACAGAGAAAGGCCATCAACAATTTCTTGATGATGCAGGTGGATAGGAATACTCCCCTATGTAACTTCGATGTCAGCCAGTGGCAGCTCATGCGTGACACCTGCCGTTTGCTCAGGCCCTTTGAGGATGCCACGGTATTTGTCAGTCGCCAGGAGTAGGGGATGATGACGTCATTCCACTGCTTCATGTCCTAGAACAGATGCAGATAAATCTGGCTGGTCAGGGGACAGGAGACATGGCGCCTAGATCTCACGGCCACATGAGCCCTGTGGGGGCTGAACTGGAAGAGGAGAAGAGGGAGAAGGACATTGGAGCACAGGCAATGTGTAGCAAAATGGGTGGTTTTTCTACACAGCTGACAGGGGAGGAGGAGCATGAGCAGCCAGAGGAGCTACGGGGTAATGAGGAAGACCAGACAGAGGACCCAGACACACAGTGGCAGTATGCAGTGGAGATGGAAGCAGGGAGTCCCCCCGAGTCACTTGCACAAATGGCCCGCTGCATGCTTTCTATGCATATCCGTTTGGTGCATTTTTTTTTCTGTGATTTATATATTTATATATTATTTCATCCGCACAATGCTCCGTTTTGTGTAGGATGCCTTTGTTGTGCATGTGGTCTGCGCCGGCATCCTCCATTGTACGCATTTTTTGCTGGGTATGGTCGTTTGCTGCGGTCCACATGCGGTGGGACTGCTCCCCCAATTAGAAACACGCTACAGTGTTTGGGGTCAGAGAAGTTCCCCCATATTGGACACTATATTTCTGTGATCTGGCTGACATCATCATTTATTTCACCTTTCTTCTGATCTGTCAGAAGCAAGGAAAAATGAGATGCACAACAGACCCTGTCTGCTTAGCAGCTGTAAGGCCCGTATGGTCCCATCAGAATTGGCTTATGATTTGGTAGCCAAAAGCAGGGGTGGGTACAAAACACAGAAGACATGCAAATATTCTATTCATGTGTCATCTCTGTTTTAGATCCACTCCTGTTTTTTTTGGCATTAGCAATACTGATGGATTATTGAGCAAATGCTGACCAAGTGAAGGCGTATGCTCCACAGACAGGATCCGTTTTTTGTGGGTTGTTGTTCTGATGGATCAGAGGAAGGGCAAATTAATCAGTGATGTCAGCACAAACTTACTGCTGACACCCTTTCCACCAGGGGTGTAGCTAACGGCTCATGGGCCCTGGTGCAAGTGTTCGCTTGGGCCCCCTTCTCTTAGTGCTTTGTGTGTCTTATGCGGCACAAGGGTCTTTGGGCCCCCTCAGGCTCCTGGGCCGGTAGCAACTGCTACCTCTGCACCCCTATAGCTACGCCCATGCTCTCCAGTCAGGGGGGCTCCACTTGTATAAGCGTTTAATAGAACAGGTTCTGTAGACATCTATGTGGAATCAGATGACGAAGTGTAAAAGGACTGCGCTTCTTCTTGACGCTAACATCTACCTGTAAGGCTGAGTTGATACTTGAGTTATTTGGTCAGTTTTGGCCCCATGACTGCCCAAACAAGTGAAGTATGAAGTGGTTCTAAGAGCGACGCCTGTCATCTGCATGTCATACTGACTCACAGTATTATTTCAATACCACAGCAGACTTCCTATGTGTGTTACTGCAAGTCAAAGTGTTCTACACCACTATAAAGGCTCTCTGCAGCCCGGAAATAGCCGCATTGAAGCAAATTTTCCTAAAAATTTGGCCAACCGGCGAATAGAATTTTTGAAAAATTTGCCATCTCTAGTAGTCACCACTGGTGGTCCAGAAACCATAGAGCCATCCAAGACATGATTCTGGTAGACTGGGGGTCTCCTTATTCACCTGTCGGACTATCACCTGTTTTCTAATTTGAAAAAAACACCTCAAGGGAACCAAATTAGACTACATTTCTGATGTAATTGCAGCAACTGACGCCTGGGTTGAAGAATTCTATCTGGATGGGTTGAAGAAGTTGCAACACTGCAGTCAGAAGTGCTTTGATATCGGAGAGGACTATGCAGTATAACCGAGAATTCTGAGTTCTATCTCAGTTATTTGTGGTCAAAGCCAAGTAGTTATCGCACCCCCTTGTAGCATTATGCTGTAAGTGTTGACAGAAGAGTATTTGGTTGCGGTGCATTTATCCTTATCCATGAGTACATCATCTATCTGTAACATTTACAATGCTTGATCACAATGTAACCAGAAAGCCTGTTGTACCTACAGGCTCCCAAAATGTAAATCTGATACTGGACAGGCAGCTAATAGCAACATAGAGGACTCTTCTGTATTTCAGCCAGAGAGAAAGCTCACCATTATGCAATAATAAATCCTATAATCAGCTGTAATAACCTCATATCCTGTTTAGAGGTCTTCCTCTGCTTCTGAAAAATTCAAGTCTTTAGATAAAATCCCATTGGCTTTGACAAGTCCTAAAGAGAGTATGAAATCTAAAAGTCAGGTGGGTGAAGTAGTGACACGGTTAAGTCGTTATCTGGATAGCGTGCGGGTGATAGGGCTTATGGAATCTGTTCTAATCCAGTGGTCTGTGTCACAGAGAGCAAGGATATTAATGTGAATGTTTCTGGGCATGCCATGAGCAATGCTGTAGAAAGGGTATTAACTGCAAAGACAAATGCAATTCATATTCCAATATTATAGCATCCTATGTGCAGAGCGCCAGAATAGGGTATTTGCAAATTGTTGCTTGTTGTATTATGTTCTGATGTGTTGAAACCCAGTATAGCTGTGTATGGTTCAGTCAGGGTTAACAATACTGACTCTGCTCCTGTAGGACACTAGTTGATTGACTTAGGTTCACCCCTAGTTTAGAGTAGAGTGTGTGCCAACTGAGGAAGTGAGAGGAGCTACATGTGCCCACTCATTGGACCTTTGCATCAAGGAAGCCATCTCTACATTACAGAACTCCAGAACCAGAGAGAAAGGAAGAACTAGAAAGTCCAGAATCTGCATGGCCGAGCACTGGAGTCAGTCAGTAAGGTATTCGTTTTTTAAGGTTGATAAAGACTTAACTGCAGTGAGAGGGACACTGCTAATACACTCTTCCACACTGTGACGCTGTCCTTGCTAGCCGTATCTTAAAGGGGTTGTCTCTCTTCAGCAAATGGCATTTATCATGTAGAGAAAGTTAATACAAGGCACTTACTAATGTATTGTGATTGTCCATATTACCTCCTTTGCTGACTTAATTCATTTTTCCATCACATTATATATCCAGGGATTATGGGCAGGCACTGGCCTTTCTGGTAGCCAGGACCTCAGGACTACACATAGGCCGGAACATTTTCCTATAGTATGCAAGCACGACCAGCACGGCTGGAATGTAGGGTGGTTGTAACCCCTGCATATGAGCAGTGTATAATAAAAAACAAATTAAGCCAGCAAAGGAAGCAATATGGACAATCACAATACATTAGTAAGTGCCTTGTATTAACATTCTCTACATAATAAATGCCATTTGCTGAAGTGAGGCAGCCCTTTAATCCTGTCCCCTCAGCTGGGAATTACAGCCTTAGGCCCCTTTCAGACGGGCATGATTTCTGCGCGGGTGCAGTGCGTGAGGTGGACGCATTGCACCCGCACTTAATCCGGACCCATTAATTTCTATGGGGCTGTGCACATGAGCGGTGATTTTCACGCATCACTTCTGCATTGCGTGAAAATCGCAGCATGCTCTATATTGTACGTTTTTCACGCAACACAGTGAATGCTTCAATGTAAAATGTGGATTAAGGGGTTAAAAATAAAAAAACTTAACTCACCTTAGCCACTTGATCGCGTAGTTGCCGATCTCTACTGTCTTCTTCAAGCATTCGCAGCCATCTAAAGGACCTGTGGTGACATCACATCACATGGTCCAATCACATGGTCCATCACCATGGTGATGGACCATGTGATTGGACCATGTGATGAGCTCAGTGACCTCATCACAGGTCCTTTAGACGGCAGCCAATGAATGAAGAAGAGATCGCAACTATGCGATCCCAGTGGCTAAGGTGAGTTAAGCTTTTTATTTTTAACTCCTCCATCCACATTTTACTTTGCATTCTGTATTGAGAATGCTATTATTTCCCCTTATAACCATGTTATAAGGCAAAATAATAAAATCTACAGAATACTCAACCCGAAACCGGACTTAAGTGATGAAGTCCGGCTTCGGGTCTGGGTACCAAACATGCCGATTTTTCACACGAGGCATGCAAAACGCATTACAAAAGTTTGCACACGCGCGGAAAAATCGCGAATTTTCCCGCAACGCACCCGCCTCTTATCCGGGCGCCAAACGTGACGCCGTGCGAAAGAGGCCTTAGATTCTGCAGAGAGATTTTGGAAAGATAGAGGAAAGGAGTGCAGAAACCCCTATCTTTGCCTACAGCCATACATTGCTATCACAGAAGTTTTGCACTGTGAATTGTTTGGAAGTTTTGATACCGTAGGATTTACCACAACTCCCATTTGTTGCAGCTAGCCTGGTTCCTGACTCCAGCACAATTTGCCGGCCACTACATCTACATCTCCTGCCTTATACCTGTAGCAAACTCATAACACCAAGGTCACCCCAACTACCATCAGGCAGGAAACTCAACATCAGGATATGCCCCCTGGGAAGAAAGGGTGTGCCGTTCTATCACTGCCCAGCCCTAGGGAGCATCAGTGTCTGGACTGCCACTGTGATTTATGTGAATAACTGTTGTAGCCAGATCCACTCCCATTATCTGCTCCTCTGGGGCTTGCGGCTTATGGAGGTACAGCAGGATTGCCTTATGATCCTTTTCCCTCTAGGGATCTATTTGGTACTTGGGTGTTCTGACTGGCTAGAATATTATACATAGAGTCAATTACAGTTTATTGTATTCTCTTACTTGCCTTCAATTTCTAACATCTCTAAATTTTGGTTTAATTCTTACATAATGAAGCTCACTAATTACAATCCTCATGTATATTCTGGCGTGGCCTTATATTGGAGGGTGTTCTATGTGGTACTTTCCAGTGGGGAACGCCTCTATGGTGTACAGTCATATAGTGCACAAATAAATATACTATATACTGCCTTATCAATAGCACCATGGAATATGGTGACCAAACACTGTCATGTAACACTTCCATGCAGCTGCCTAAATAACCGCGCTATACAGTCCTGTCACCACTAGTGTTGAGTGAACTTGTTTTTTAAGTTTGGCGTCCAAGGTTCGGGTTCGGGTTTATTGAAGAATCCCGTTATGGATTCCAAATTCCGATATGGTCTGTGGTAGCGGAATCCATAACGGGATTCTTCGATAACCCGAACCCGAACTTTGGACGCTGAACTTAAAACACAAGTTCACTCAATCCTAGTCACCACCATACGCTACAAATGCTTTGTGACCATATAGGTCTTACACCCTAAAGTTCTGTGCTGTGCACGGTTTTTAGTAATTCCCTACAGAAAGTTAGATCATAATACATATACATGTATGTCTTAAAATGTAGTTAGAGAATAAGGCACCTTTATAGATAGTTTGGTTTATAGCCTAAGGGTACTTTCACACTTGCGTTGGTGCGGATCCGTCTGTTTATTTGCACAGATGGATCCGCACCTATAATGCAAATGTTTGTATCCGTTCAGAACGGATCCGTTTGCATTAGTTAAAAGAAAAATGACAAAGTCCAAAACGGATCCGTTTTGAATTACATTGAAAGTCAATGGGGAATAGAGTTGTTTCGGTACCAAAATTTTGATTCGGTATCAATACCATAAAAAAGTATTGCGATACTCGATACCATTCGATACCACGCAAAAAAAAAATAAAAATGCAAAAAAAATCTGCGTGCATTCCACATTTTATGGAACCGCCGGCTCATAATACAACAGTCCTATCCTACTTTTTTACGGCGACTAAAAGAAAATGGCGAATCGTGCATTTTTTTTTATGGCGTTCACCGCATAAAAGTGGATTTTTTAATAGTTTGGACTTTTGAGACGCGGCGATGTAATATTTTATTTATTGTTTATATTTTTTAAGTAAAATTGGGAAACTTTTTTTTTCTTTTACAGTTTATTTATTAACTATTTCCCCCTTAGGGGCTAGAACCTGGGATATTCTCATCCTATTCACCCTAATAGAGCTCTATCAGAGTGAATAGGATCTCACCCTCTCCCTGCTGCCCTGTGCACAGTACATACAGCAGCAGGGAGCTGACTATGGCAGCCAGGACTTCAGAAGCGTCCTGGTTACCATGGTAACCGATCGGAGCCCCAGCATTACACTGCTGGGGCTCCGATCACTGCCACTGCCACCAATGAGGAGGAGGTGAGGGGACCCTGTGGCCACTGCCACCAATGCTTTATTACTGGGGGAGGGAGGGAGGGGAAGGGGGATGGGGAGCGCACTGGCCACCAATAATGTATTTAATACTGGGGACAGGGGAGCCACACTGGCCACCAATGTTTTAACCCCTTAAGGATGAAGGGCGTACATGTACGCCCTTGCCGTCCCTGGTGCTTAAGGACCAAGGGCGTACATGTACGCCCTGTGAATTTCCGATCACGGCTGCGCACGTGGCGGTGATCGGAACAAGATGCCTGCTGAAATCAATCAGCAGGCACCTTGGCACAATGCCCAGGGGGGTCCTGTGACCCCTCCATGTCAGCGATCGCAGCAAACCGCAGGTCAATTCAGACCTGCGGTTTGCTGCGTTATCTGTAGTCTCTGATCCCCGCGGTCTGTGACCGCGGAGATCAGAGACTAAAATATGCCCCAAACGTGTAAATATTAACCCCCCCCCCTGCACCTCGCCATTTTGTGTCCCCCCGGGCGGTGCAGGGGGGAGGATTGCGGGCGGTGCTGCGGGTGGGCGGCGCGGGAGGCCGCCCGCCTCCTTTCAAACGCTTTCCCTGGTGTCTAGTGGGTATAGCAGGGGGTCAGCACATTGCTGCAGATGTGCTGCAGATGTCAGCAGTTTAACCCCTTCTATACCGCGGTCCCTACAGACCGCGGTATAGAAGGTGTTAACATGGAGGGAGCTCCCTCCCTCTCCCATCGGGGGGCTGCTGTACCTTTGCAGCCCCCCCGACGGGATAGTATAGTAGAGGGAGGGAGCTTCCCTCTCTTCCCATCACCCGCTGCTCTCTTATGGCAGCGGGTGATGGTTACCATGGCAGCAGGACGCTTTCAGAAGCGTCCTGCTTGCCATGGTACTGAAACTCTGAATGGGCTTTTGCTAAAGGCAAAAGCCTATTCAGACTTTGTAAAGTAAAAAAATACAGTAAGTACACTATATAGTGTACTTACTGTATTATATAGACACCAGATCCACTGGATCTACAAGAACCAAGTGGGTCTGGGTCAAAAAAAGATGTCAAAAAAGTGAAAAAAAAAGTTAAAATAAGAAAAATACATATCACTGAATAAAAATAAAAAAAAACAAATACACTACACATATTAGGTATCGCCGCGTCCGTAAAAATCTCCTCTATAAAAATATCATGTGACCTAACCCCTCACGCAAATACCGTAAAAAAAACCACAAAAAAATGGTGTAAAAAGCCATTTTTTGTCACCTTGCATCAACAAAAGTGTAATACCAAGTGATCAAAAAGGCGTATGCCTCCCAAAATAGTGCCAATAAAACCGCCATCTCATCCCGCAAAAAATGAGTCCTTATATAGGACAATCGCCCAAAAAAAAAAAAAAAAATATGGCTCTCAGACTATGGTGACACTAAAACATAATTTTTTTTTTCTAAAATGCTATTATTGTGTTAAAGTAAAATAAATAAATAAAAAGTATACATATTATGTATCTCCACGTCCGTAAAAACCTGCTCTATAAAAATATCACATTATCTAACCCCTCAGGTAAATACTGTTAAAAAAATAAAATAAAAACAATGTAAAAAAAAACATTTTTGTCACCTCACATCTCAAAAACTGTAATAGCAAGCGATCAAAAAGTTATATGCACCCAAAAATAGTGCCAATCAAACCGTCATCTCATCCCGCAAAAAATGAGCCCCCACATAGGACAATCACCCCCCCAAAAAAAAAATAGGGCTCTTAGACTATTGAGACACTAAAACATGATTTGTTTTGTTTTAAAAAATGATAATATTGTGTAAAACTTAAATAAATAAATAAAAAGTATACATATTTGGTATCGGCACGTCCGTCGCAACCTGCTCTATAAAAAAAACACATGGCCAAACCCCTCAGGTGAACACAACAACAAAAAAAAAAAAATACGGTGTCAAAAGCCATTTTTGTCGCCTTACATCACAAAAAGTGTAATAGCAAGCGACCAAGCGACCAAAATGTCATATGCACCCCAAGATAGTTCCAATCAAACCGACATCTCATCCCGCAAAAAATGAGCCCCTACATAAGACAGTCGCCCAAAAAATAAAAAAAATATATGGCTTTCAGAATGTGAAGACACTAAAAAAATCATTTTTTTTTAAAAATGCTGTATTATGTAAAACTGAAACAAAACCCCCCAAAAAGTAGCCATATTTGGTATTGCCACATCCGTAGCAACCTGCTGTATAGAAATAGCACACAATCTAACCTGTCAGTTCAACGATGTAAATAACAAAAAATAAAAACGGTCCGAAAATAGCTATTTTTTGCAAATTTTCCATTTTAATCAATTTTTCCAGTAACAAAGCAAGGGTTAACAGCCAAACAAAACTCAATATATATTGCCCCAATTCTCTAGTTTGCAGAAACACCCCATATGTGGTCGTAAACTGCTGTATGGCCAAACTGGCAGAGCGTAGAAGGAAGGGAACGCCATATGGTTTTTGGAAGGCAGATTTTGCTGGACTGGTTATTTGACACCATGTCCCATTTGAAGCCCCCCTGATGCACCCCTACAGTAGAAACTCCCAAAAAGTGACCCCATTTTGGAAACTACGGGATAAGGTGTCAGTTTTGTTTTATTATTTCAAGGTAAATATGATTTTTGGTTGCTCTATATTACACTTTTTTTGAGGCAAGGTAACAAAAAATAGAAATTCTGAAATTTCATCTCCATTTGCCAATAACTCTTGTGGAACACCTAAAGGGTTAACAAAGTTTGTAAAATCAGTTTTGAATACCTTCAGGGGTGTAGTTTCTTAGATGGAGTCACTTTTATGGAGATTCTACTCCAGGGGTGCATCGGGGGCTTCGAATGGGACATGGTGTCAAAAATCCAGTCCAGCAAAATCCGCCTTCCAAAAACCATATGGCGTTCCCTTCCTTCTACGCTCTGCCGTTTGGCCATACAGCAGTTTACGCCCACATATGGGGTGTTTCTGAAAACTACAGAATCAGGGCAATAAAAATTGAGTTTTGTTTGGCTGTCAACTCTTGCTTTGTTACTGGAAAAAATGGATTCAAACGGAAAATTTTCCAAAAAATCGAAATTCTGAAATTTTATCTCCATTTGCCATTAACTCTTGTGGAAAACTTAAAGGGTTAATGATGTTTGTAAAATCAGTTTTGAATACCTTGAGGGGTGTAGTTTCTAGAATGGGGTCATTTTTGGATGGTTTCTATTATGTAAGCCTCACAAAGTGACTTCAGACCTGAACTGGTCCCTAAAAAGTGGGTTTTTGAAAATTTCTGAAAAATTTCAAGATTTGCTTCTAAACTTCTAAGCCTTGTAACGTCCCCAAAAAATAAAATGGCATTCCCAAAATGATCGATACATGAAGTAGACATATGGGGAATGTAAATCAATAACTTTTTTGGGCGGTATTACTATGTATTATAGAAGTAGAGAAATTGAAACTTGGAAAATTGCAAATCTTTCAAAATTTTTGGTAAATTTGATATTTTTTTATAAATAAAAATGAAATTTTTCGACTTAATTTTACCAGTGTCATGAAGTACAATATGTGACGAAAAAACAATCTCAGAATGGCCTGGATAAGAAAAAGCGTTTTAAAGTTATCACCACATAAAGTGACACCGGTCAGATTTGCAAAAAATGGCCTGGTCCTAAGGTGAAAATGAGCCCGGTCCTTAAGGGGTTAATACAGGGGACAGAGGGGGGGGCGGGAGCACTGGCCAACAATGCCTAGTACCGTTTCATATATAAATGCAGGCAGAAGACACACGCTGCCGGCACCTGCCTGTGACCCAGCACTGCGATCAGAGGCAATTAACCCCTCAGGTGCGGCACCTGAGGGGTTAATTATCTCTGATCGCAGCGCTCTGTCACAGGCAGGTGCCGGCAGTGTGTGTCTTCTGCCTGCATTTATATATGAAACGGTACTAGGCATTGCTGGCCAGTGCTCCCATCCCCCCGCTCCGCTCCGCCCCCCTCTCCCTCTATTGGTTGCATCGGCAGCACAGGGGGCGGGAGAGAGGAGAACATGGCCGCGCTGAGAGCGGCGCAGCCACGTTCTCTGATACTGGGCTGTGCAGTAGTGCAGCCCAGTATCGATAAAATACTAATCCTGGTATCGAGCTGGATACCAGAGAAAAGTATCGATTGGGTATCGAAAGTTCGATACCCGAAACAACCCTAATGGGGAACGGATCCGTTTTCAAATGCACCATATTGTGTCATTAAAAACGAATCCGTTCCATTGACTTACATTGTAATTAAAAACGGATCCATTAGGCTCCGCCTCTTCAGACTGACACCAAAATACTGCAAGCTGCGTTTTGGTGTCCGTCTCCAAAACGGAATAGAGGCGGAACGGAGCCGAACTGATGCATTCTGAACGGATCCTTATCCATTCAGAATGCATTGGGGCTTAACTGATCCGTTCTGGACCGTTTGTGAGAGCCCTGAAACGGATCTCACAAACGGAATGCAAAACAGCAGTGTGAAAGTACCCTAACTTTTCAGCAATTCTAGTTACATAAAACAATGCAGTTCAACAATATCAACATTAGACAGTATTGCAATATTTTTATTTATTTTACCTATTTATTTATTTTATGCACTTATATAGCGCTAAATATTTACATTTCTGAATGGAATAAATAGCTATCGGATCTGCTGTTACACAGTGCAGTTGGGATGCAATTGTGACACAGTTAGGCCTCTTGCACACGAACGTATTTTTTTTTCAGTGTTTTGCTGTCCGTTTATTACGGATCCGTGGTTCCGTTTTTTGTTTCCGTTTTGTTTCCGTTTCGGTTCCGTTGTTCCGTTCCGTTTTTCTGTTTGGCATATACAGTATACAGTAATAACATAGAAAAAATTGGGCTGGTCTTAAACTTTTCAATAGATGGTTCTGCAAAAAACGGAACGGATACGGAAGACATACGGATGCACTTCAGTATGCTTTCCGTTTTTTTTGCAGACCCATTGACTTGAATGGAGCCACTGAACGTTATTTGCGGACAAGAATAGGACATGGTCTATATTTAAACGGGACAGAAAAAACTGAAAAACGGAAACGGAAGGCATACGGAGACACTTCAGTATTTTTTGCAGACCCATTGAAGTGAATGGTTTAGTATACTGTCAGTATACTGAACTGAAAAAACTGCCAGTATACGGTCCGCAAAATACTGTCGTGTGCAAGGGGCCTTAGGCCTTATTCACACATCCGCAAGTGTTTTGCGGATCCACGGAGCCGCGGATCCGCAAAACACGGACACACTGGCAATGTGCATTCCGCATTTTTGCGGACCGCACATTGCCCGAACTCCATAGAAAATGCCTCTTCTTGTCCGCAATTGCGGACAAGAATAGGACATGCTCTATTTTTTTTGCGGAGCCGCGGACCGGAAAATCGGCGGCGCGCTCCGCAAAATCGGATGCGGAGAGCACAGTGTGTGCTCTCCGCATCTTTCCCGGCCCCATTCACAGTCAATGGGTCCTCATGTATTCCGCAAAATTGCGGAATACATGCGGACTACATTGCGGATGTGTGAATAGGGCCTTAGGCTGTGTTCACACTTGAGTTATTTGATCAGTTATTCCCATCAGTTAAGGCCCCTTGCACACGAACGTTTTTTGCGGACCGTATACTGGCAGTTTTTTCAGTTCAGTATACTGACAGTATACTGAACCATTCACTTCAATGGGTCTGCAAAAAATACTGAAGTGTCTCCGTATGCATTCCGTTTCCGTTTTTCCGTTTTTCTGTTCCGTTTAAATATAGACCATGTCCTATTCTTGTCCGCAAATCACGGTCAGTGGCTCCATTCAAGTCAATGGGTCTGCAAAAAAGCGGAAAGCATACTGAAGTGCATCCGTATGTCTTCCGTATCCGTTCCGTT
>JAKVIS010001655.1:0-30569 GCA_033119425.1 Bufotes viridis
GGCGGCGGAACCCGGAAGTGAGGTAGGGGAGCTGACGTCAGCCAGCACAGGAGCGTGGAGCAAGCGGCTTGCAAGCGGCTCGTGGCGTGGAGAGCCTGGAGGGAGCGGCCTTAAGAATAGAGGCCTCTCCCACAAATACAGGCTGATAAATCAGCCTTTACTATATATATATATACACTCACCTAAAGAATTATTAGGAACACCATACTAATCACGGTGTTGGACCCCCTTTTGACTTCAGAACTGCCTTAATTCTACGTGGCATTGATTCCACAAGGTGCTGATAGCATTTTTAGAAATGTTGGCCCATATTGATAGGATAGCATCTTGCAGTTGATGGAGATTTGAGGGATGCACATCAGGGCACGAAGCTCCCGTTCCACCACATCCCAAAGATGCTCTATTGGGTTGAGATCTGGTGACTGTGGGGGCCATTTTAGTACAGTGAACCCATTGTCATGTTCAAGAAACCAATTTGAAATGATTCGAGCTTTGTGACATGGTGCATTATCCTGCTGGAAGTAGCCATCAGAGGATGGGTACATGGCGGTCATGAAGGGATGGACATGGTCAGAAACAATGCTCAGGTAGCCGTGGCATTTAAGCGATGCCCAGTGGCACTAAGGGGCCTAAAGTGTGCCCAGAAAACATCCCCACACCATTACACCACCACCACCAGCCAGCACAGTGGTAACAAGGCATGATGGATACATGTTCTCATTCTGTTTACGCCAAATTCGGACTCTACAATTTGAATGTCTCAGCAGAAATCGAGACTCATCCAGACCAGGCAACATTTTTCCAGTCTTCAACAGTCCAATTTTGGTGAGCTCGTGCAAATTGTAGCCTCTTTTTACTATTTGTAGTGGAGATGAGTGGTACCCGGTGGGGTCTTCTGCTGTTGTAGCTCATCCGCCTCAAGTTTGTGCGTGTTGTGGCTTCACAAATGCTTTGCTGCATACCTCGGTTGTAACAGTGGCTATTTCAGTCAACGTTGCTCTTCTATCAGCTTGAATCAGTCGGCCCATTCTCCTCTGATCTCTAGCATCAACAAGGCATTTTCAGCCCACAGGACTGCCGCATACTGGATGTTTTTCCCTTTTCACACTATTCTTTGTAAACCCTAGAAATGGTTGTGCGTGAAAATCCCAGTAACTGAGCAGATTGTGAAATACTTAGACTGGCCCGTCTGGCACCAACAACCATGCCACGCTCAAAATTGCTTAAATCACCTTTCTTTCCCATTCTGACATTCAGTTTGGAGTTCAGGAGATTGTCTTGACCAGGACCAGACCCCGAAATGCATTGAAACAACTGCCATGTGATTGGTTGACTAGATAATTGCATCAATGAGAAATAGAACAGGGGTTCCTAATAATTCTTTAGGTGAGTGTATATATATATATTGTGGGGAGTTGCTCTGGTAGATAACGGTGCGGGTGCAGTACAGAGGCAAAACAAGGAGTCCAGTACGTGCAATAAACAGTGTTTTATTCACACTTGCACAAACGAAATGGTAAACAGTCTCTTGGTGTTCATTCACACGCAGCAAACAAAAGAAAGGCAAAACCAAAGAGTCCAAAACCAGGTTCAATCACCTGTGAGATGTTAGGTGCGCGTTCGCACCTGGCGGTCGGCCCAGCCGTGGGATAATCCTCCTTCAGGCTTCCAGGTCGACTGCACGTCTCCTTGCTGGGTTTTTGCTTCCAGCCCAGAGAGCTCCACAGGACTAGCAGCAGCTCCAGGACAATCACAGCCCACAGCTGCTGGTGCTGGCTGAGTTTTTAAACCCAGCCCAAAACCAGGACTGGGTCGTGGGGAGCAGCCACCCACCCTACACTTTAGCTGCTTCCGGTAAGAGCCGGCCCGGATCGGCTTTGCAGCCATGCTATTTACAACTATGTCAGTAGCACTAGCTGCTGCTGACATCAACAAAATACGGCTCTTACCTCACCGAGGCTATGAACCTCGGTGACACATACCTGCCATCCACGACGGCACCCTGCACCTTACCACATACCCCCCTTTGTTCAACCCTGAG
This sequence comes from Bufotes viridis, assembly GCA_033119425.1. Taxonomy (NCBI): domain Eukaryota; kingdom Metazoa; phylum Chordata; class Amphibia; order Anura; family Bufonidae; genus Bufotes; species Bufotes viridis. Next base: position 2,042 of record JAKVIS010001655.1, read on the forward strand.
GGGTGGACACATGTGAGGCAGTGTACGCGGGAAAGGGCATCTGCATTACCCTGCAAGCGGCCTGCCCTATGTTCCACGGAGAACTTGAAGTTCTGCAGGGATAGGAACCACCTGGTGACCCGAGCATTCCTCTCCTTGGCCTGGCTCATCCACTTGAGAGGGGAATGGTTGGTCACCAGACGGAACCTCCTCCCTAACAGGTAGTAGCGGAGAGATTCGAGTGCCCACTTGATAGCCAGGAACTCCCTCTCCACTATGCTATACCTGGTCTCGGGCGGGACTGAGCTTACTGGCTCAGGAAGACAACGGGATGTTCTTCCCGTTGACCTCCTGAGACAGTACAGCACCGAGGCCTACCTCCGAGGCGTCGGTCTGTACGACAAACTCCCTGTTGAAGTCGGGTGTCACCAAAACCGGGGACCCACACAGGGCCGACTTCAACGCGGAGAAAGCCTCCTCCGCCTTCTCACTCCAGCTAACCCTCCCAGACTTTCGCCCCTTCAACAGGTCTGTCAACGGCGCTGCTATTGTGGCAAAGTGGGGCACAAACCGCATGTAGTACCCTACAATTCCCAGGAAGGACTTTACCTGCCTGGTAGTGACCGGTCGGGGCCAGTTACGTATGGCCTCTACCTTAGTTACCTGCAGCTTGATGACTCCCCGCCCAATAACATATCCCAGATATTTGGTCTCTTCCAACCCAATCGCACACTTCTTTGGATTGGCGGTTAGTCCAGCTTTCCTCAGGGCATCCACTACCGCCTGCACTTTGGGCAAATGGCTTTCCCAGTCGGTGCTGTGGATGATTACATCATCTAAGTAGGCCGAAGCGTACCGACGGTGCGGTCGCAGCACAACGTCCATTAACCTTTGGAAGGTGGCGGGGCGCCATGCAGGCCAAAGGGTAACACCTTGTAATGATACAGGCCCTGCGAGGGTAACAAAGCGGTTTTTCCTTGGCCGCCTCCGTTAAGGGTACTTGCCAGTATCCTTTAGTGAGGTCTAGCACAGAAAAATAACGGGCTTGCCCTAAATTTTCAACAAGCTCGTCTACCCGGGGCATGGGATACGCATCAAACTTGGACACTTCATTTAACTTGCGAAAATCGTTGCAGAACCGCAACGTCCCATCCGGCTTGGGTATTAGGACTATGGGACTGGCCCACTCACTTTTCGACTCCTCAATGACATCAAGCTTCAACATTAATTGCACCTCCTCCGCGATGGCCCGTCGCCGAGCCTCGGGTACCCGGTATGGTTTTAACCGGATCTTGGCCTGAGGCTCAGTGACGATGTCATGTTGGATGAGAGGCGTGCGGCCAGGGAGGTCCGAGAACACATCCGTGTTCCGACTGATGAACTCCCTGACTTCCTGAACTTGTTTGGAAGACAGGCTGTCTGCAATTTTTACCGTGGCTACCGCCTCGCAGGCCTCGAACTGTGGGGCTGGACCCTTTTCCCCTAGAAGCCCTGGCCGGGGCTGTAGTCGTCGGCCGTGTCCCTATCTTTCCACGGCTTTAGTAAATTCACGTGGTACACCTGCTCCCGGCTTGCGCCGCCCGGCTGGTGTACTTTGTAATTTACTTCCCCTATCTTCTCGATCACCTCATAGGGGCCCTGCCACCTAGCTAGGAATTTGCTGTCAAGGGTGGGTACCAGGAACCAAAACCCGATCTCCCGGATTGAAGCCCCGCACCCGAGCCTGACGATTGTACACCCTACTTTGGGCTTGTTGCGCTGCCTCCATATGCTCCCGGACCAGCGGCAACACCCTTTCCATCCGTTCCTGCATCTGGGTGACATACTCAATGACACTTTTGTGGGGACAGGCTGTTGTTCCCACACTTCCTTGGCGATATCCAACAGGACCCGAGGGTGTCTGCCATAAAGCAGTTCGAAGGGCGAGAACCCAGTAGAGGCCTGGGGCACCTCTCGCACTGCGAACATGAGATAGGGCAGAAGCAGATCCCAGTCCTTCCCATCTCTAGACACCACCCTTTTTAACATATTTTTTAAAGTTTGGTTAAACCTCTCGACAAGACCGTCCGTTTGCGGATGGTAAGCGGACGTCCGTAACTGCTTTATACGCAACAATTTACACAGTTCCCTCATAACTTTGGACATAAAAGGGGTCCCTTGGTCTGTCAGAACCTCTTTTGGCAGGCCCACACGGGAAAACATTTCCATTAACTCTTTGGCAATGAGCTTAGCTGAGGTATGTCGCAGAGGCACCGCCTCCGGATACCGAGTGGCATAGTCGAGAACTACCAGAATGTGTTGGTGGCCCCTGGCAGACTTTGGTACAGGCCCAATTAGATCCATAGCGATTCGCTCAAACGGGACCTCAATAATTGGAAGAGGTACCAGAGGACTACGGAAATGTGGCTGGGGGCTATTTATCTGACAGGTGGGACAGGACTTACAATAATTTTCTACCTCCTTGAACACACTGGGCCAATAAAACCGCTGCAGTATGCGGTCCTGGGTTTTCTGCCACCCCAAGTGTCCCCCAAGAACATGTTGGTGGGCAAGCTCCATGACAAGCTTACGGTGCGCTGTGGGCACCACCAATTGTTCAACAGGTTCACCCGGATTTGGTTCACCCGATATAACATTTCTTGGTGAACAACAAAGCGGGAAATATTAACTCAGCCCCTGGTTTCTGGGGTTTACCATCAATTTCCAGCACATTCTCCCAGGCCCTGGTTAGGGTTTGGTCCCGGTGTTGGGCGGTCCCAAAATTATCTCCGGAGGCGTGGAGGTCTGCCAACTCAGGACCTGGTGGCAAGTCCTCCATGTCTCCCACCATTACACTCAGTGGGGGTGTCTCCCCTCTATCACAGAAGTGGTGGTCACCCTACCGCAGGCCCTTCGGACTCGGGCTCCCAGGGCTCTGGCCTCTCACAGGAACCAGGCCACTCTGCTAGGGCTACCCCTGTCTCAGGGCTATTAGTCACTTTCACCTCAGGCCATAGTGACGGAAAACCAGGAAGTCTCTCCCAATTATTAGTTCATACGGTAGCTTGGCGGAGATCGCCACTTCACAAGTCCATGTGCCGGCCGCCGTGGACAGAGACATTACAGCCGGGCGATAGTCCTTTAAGTCTCCGTGTATGCACACCACCCCAACTTTCCGGCCCGTATACTGGGAGGGCTGTACCAGGGCAGCACTTACCAGGGTTACTAGGCTCCCTGAGTCCAGCAGCGCCACTGCAAGATTATCACCCGACTTGCACCTGGCACAGATGACGATTGTCTATTGTCTCGGGGTGCCGGTCGCACACAGTCTCCGGGCATACATGGAAGCCCGGTACCCATAATTGGTCTCCATGGGTTCTCCCCACTGTGGACAGTCGGCCCTCACATGGCCAGGCTCGTGACACCGCCAGCAGACTATCGGGCCGGGTCTACAGGGGTATACCCGAGCAGGTTTCTCGGGTACCAGTCGTCGGGACTGGATGGGAGACCTCGAGGTTTGACCGGCCCCCTCCCAACAACACCCCCTTTCAAGGTTTTGTGGCCTCATAGCGCTCGACCAGGTCGAAGCCATGTCCAGGGCATTAGTGGGTGATACCTGGCCGATCCAGTGCTGCAGGGGTACGGCAAGGCCCTCCAGAAGATGTCAGCCAGCAGACGGTCCAGCATAGCAGCCGGACTTAGAACCTCAGGCTGCAGCCACTTTTGCAACCTGTGCAGCAACTCATAATACTGCGGCCTGGCGGGTTCAGCCGTATTAAAGTTCCACTGGTGGACCCGCTGAGCCCGGACTAACACGTTCACCCCCAGTCTTGCCAGGATCTCACCTTTCACGGTCAGGTAGTCAGCTGCTTGGTCATCTGGGAGGTCAAAAATACTTGCTGGGGTCCAGACGCCAGGAACGGAGCGACGACCTCTGCCCACTGTTCTCGGGGTAATTTCTCCCTCACGGCCACCTTCTCGAACACCGCCAGATAGATCTCCACATCATCCGAGGGGGTCATCTTAGGGATCGCTGCACGGACAGCTTTCCGGGCATCGTGGACGTGGCGGGACGCTCCTGCAGCTTGCAATGCCATCACGTGCTGCAGCAGTAGCTGGTTGGTCTCCCGCTGCTGCACGTTAGCCTCTATGAGGGCTTTCACAGCCGCCTCCATTTTGTCAGGGACCACAGGCTGCAACTTTTCCGGCCGAATATAGGACATCCAGTCGTGCCCAGCAAAAACAAACTTCGGCGTTCACGCCAGCCTCACTGCGCATGCCCGCATCCGACACCAAAATGTGGGGAGTTGCTCTGGTAGATAACGGTGCGGGTGCAGTACAGAGGCAAAACAAGGAGTCCAGTACGTGCAATAAACAGTGTTTTATTCACACTTGCACAAACGAAATGGTAAACAGTCTCTTGGTGTTCATTCACACGCAGCAAACAAAAGAAAGGCAAAACCAAAGAGTCCAAAACCAGGTTCAATCACCTGTGAGATGTTAGGTGCTGCGTTTGCACCTGGCGGAGCTCCACAGGACTAGCAGCAGCTCCAGGACAATCACAGCCCACAGCTGCTGGTGCTGGCTGAGTTTTTAAACCCAGCCCAAAACCAGGACTGGGTCGTGGGAGCAGCCACCCACCCTACACTTTAGCTGCTCCCGGTAAGAGCCGGCCCGGATCGGCTTTGCAGCCATGCTATTTACAACTATGTCAGTAGCACTAGCTGCTGCTGACATCAACAAAATACGGCTCTTACCTCACCGAGGCTATGAACCTCAGTGACACATACCTGCCATCCACGACGGCACCCTGCACCTTACCACAATATATATATATATATATACACATACACATACATACACATGAGGACTGGTCAGACTTGGGGAAATATAAGTATACAAAGACATGTATATAAATTACAGGGGCTATATATATATATATATATATATATATATATATATGTATATATAGTGATAATGTAAACAGTGCTGGAAGGTGTGTCCCACTCAGGTACCTCAGCTGAATGAGACAACTAAAATCCAGAGGGAAGCAGTGGTCTCATTAAAGCATAGTTTGCTAAGACAGTTTTGGTTATTAGTTCTGGACTGGATTTTACCGGGACTGGTGGCTAGGCTTGGTAGAGGGAGTTGCCAGTCCACACCCTTCCAGTATGGGTTTTCCCTTTCACCTGGTGATCACAGGTGAGGCCTGCTGCAATCAGGCTCGCATAAAGCACCGCCCAGTATGTTAGTCTGAGGGGAAGAGATTCTCTGGGATACAGAGACCTGGAGTCTGAGAGGCTCTGTGTGGTCCCAGCCAAGGAGGGCTGAGGGTCCACAAGGCTTGCATAGCCTGAAGTTTGGGGGACCTAGCGACGCCTGCTGGAGCGAGGGTTGCACAGCCTGACACTTTTCTCCCAAAAGGTATTATGGTGTCACATATTCGAGGCTGCTGAACTGAGCATATGTGGGAACAGGGTTCAGTAGTTGAGTCAGGGCCATGTAATGTGTAGTTAGGGCCCAGCTGGGCAAGGTGTTTATTTTGGTTTTTGTATGTTTTGTTGTTATGCTGTGTGCCACAATAAAGCACAGATTGGCCCCTAAACCTATATTTGTCGCATAGGCAACAAGGGTCAAGAAAAAAGGCAGCAGAAAATTGATTCCTTATTAGCTCAAATAGCAACTACTAAGAAACTTAATAAAACATCCTTCTCACATGAAAGACAAAAAGACCTTACTACCTAAAGACTCCAGCTTAGGGCTGAACATGAACATATTTTCTTTCTGTGTTTTTTTTTTTGCGGACCGTATGCCATCAGATTTGTCCTGAATTGGATGCATAAAAGTTGGCAAGGTGCACATTTATGAGGCAATCTCACCCTTTACTAATAGGAGTCTTCTTTCTGCATCAGCATATTGTTTCAGTAGTAAGGGAATAGAACCTGAATGGCTACTCTCTTAGAAGCTGAGGTAGCATGACTACTGTGATACCAATGCGAGAAGGGAGATTTCGGTTTTGGCATGGGTTTCTTGCAGGAAAATAATGTGGGTCTTCAATTTGCTCAACAAGAGGAGGATGTGATTTCTCTTATTGGGTGAGTTGAAGCCCTTCATATTAAAAGTGATGATTGTACAATACAACATAGGAGGGGTTCAGGACAGAAAATACATAAAAGGGGAAAATATGGAGGAGGTATAAAGTAGAAACAAAAAAAGAAGAGACATTAAACATAACTAATTGTCCACAGATAAAGGACCAGTGCTCTGGATATACACACCACAATGTACCATAATAGTGCTAAATTACAATAGTGCTTAGCATTCCCAGAGATCCCAGGTCTGAGTAGGAGATCAGAGGTGAGAAGGTGTAAGGGTAGAGCAGGATGAAATAGTAAGCAAAGACAATAACTGTCCTGACCAACAGTGTACAAGCAGCACCAAAAAGATTCTAATAGTGAAACATGGAACATAGTGACTTCACATAAGAATGTAGAATGCTTCGTCAGAGTACAGAAAATTACCAAATGATAAAATATAATAGATAAAATAGAAGGTGATAATAGTGACTAATATAATAAAATTACACTGCCAAAAGGGTTGTAGGGTGTCACTAAACTTAAAAATTAAAGGCTGTGGGCCTTTAAAAGGGTTGTCTCATTCTTAGGCTTGCGCGCTGCAACTGCTTTCTTTAAGTCCCACCAGAGGTTCTCAATTGGATTTAAGTCTGGTAACTGCGATGGCCACTTCAAAATGTTCCAGCCTTTAATCTGCAACCATGCTCTAGTGGACTTGGAGGTATGCTTGGGATTATTGTCCTGTTGAAAGGTCCAACGTCTCCCAAGCCTCAGGTTTGTGACGGACTGCATCACATTTTCATCCAATATCTCCTGGTACTGAAGAGAATTCATGGTACCTTGCACACGCTGAAGCTTCCTCTACCTGTAGAAGCAAACAGCCCCAAAGCATGATTGACCCCCGCCATGCTTCACAGTAGGCAAGGTGTTCTTTTCTTCATAGGCCTTGTTCTTCCTCCTCCAAACATAGCGTTGATCCATGGGCCCGAACAGTTCTAATTTTGTTTCATCAGTCCACAGAACACTTTTGTGGTTTGTCCACATGACTTTTGGCATACTGCAGTGGACTCTTCTTATTCTTTGGAGACAGCAAGGGGTGCGCCTGGGAGTTCTGGCATGGAGGCCTTTATTACGCAGTGTGCGCCTTATTGTCTGAGCTGAAACTTCAGTACCCACATCTGACAAATCTTTTTCAGTTCCTCAGCAGTCACACGGGCACTTTTCTCCACTTTGCGCTTCAGGTAGCACACAGCAGTCGAAGTCAGCATCTTCTTTCTGCCACGACCAGGTAGCATTTCAACAGTGCCCTTTGCCTTGAATTTGTGAATGATGCTTCCTATGGTGTCTCTTGGTATGTTTAACATCTTTGCAATCTTCTTATAGCCATTGCCCTTCCTTGGAAGAGAAATCACCTCTTCTCTTGTCTTCCTGGACCATTCTCTTGACTTCACCATGTTTGTAAACGCACCAGCAAATGTCTAGAAGGAGCTGAGTATCACAGTCATTTTAAATCTGCCTAATTGGTGCTTATTATGCTTGATTGCTGCTTCTTGACATCCACAGGTGCTTTTTAATACCAGTTCGAAAACACTTGAATGAACCTCTGTTCTTAAGAGTGGTAGTCTTTAAGGGTTGAATAATTGTGTCAATGAAGAAATCACAAAACAAACATTTAATACTGTATTACAAAAATAATTGATGTCATTTTAGTTGCATTTGTTCTTTAAAAAGGTCCTTGTAAGATTTCATTCTGAACACAATTACAAATGTACACTAAATTACCTAAAACCCTTTACAGCATTGGGGGTTGAATAATTTTGAACACAACTATACATCGGGGGCTTGGCTGTGCTAATTGTCACCCCTAGAAACTCAGGATAGCAATATCCTGTATTCTATTCTATATCCTGTATTCTATTCTATATTTTATTAAGGGGTTAAATACAATTGCCAAAATACCAATCCCCTAAATCTGGTGTTCCCGCTTTGGCTAGCCAAGTATAATACTGTCTGCTGTTTGGCAAAGGATAGATTATTTTCTGTGCTGAAATTCAATTGTCAAAATAGCAATCCCCTAAATCTGGTGTCCCAGCACTGGCTAGCAAACTATAATAGTGTCCGCCAAGACATATATTTTGTTCTGGGGTGAAATTCAATTGCCAAAATAGCAATACCATAAATCTGGTGTCACAGCTGTGGCTGGCAAACTATAATAGTTTCCGCAAAAACATATATTTTGTTCTGGGGTGAAATTCAATTGCCAAAATAGCAATACCATAAATCAGTGGTTTCAGCTGTGGCTGGCCAAGTTTCATAGTGTCCTGCAAAGGATATATTTTGTTCTGGGGTGAAATTCAATAGCCAAAATAGCAATACCATAAATCAGTGGTTTCAGCTGTGGCTGGCCAAGTTTCATAGTGTCCTGCAAATTATATATTTTGTTCTGGGGTGAAATTCAATTGCCAAAATAGCAATACCCTGAATCTGGTGTTCCAGCTGTTGCAGGCCTAGTTTAAATCTGTCCGTAACAGGGTATATTTTGTTCTGGGGTGAAATTCAATTGCCAAAATAGCAATACCATAAATCAGTGGTTTCAGCTGTGGCTGGCAAACTATCATAGAGTCCGCCAAAACATATATTTTGTTCTGGGGTGAAATTCAACTGCCAAAATAGCAATCCCCTAAATCTGGTGTCCCAGCACTGGCTGGCAAACTATAATAGTGTCCGCCAAAACATATATTTTGTTCTGGGGTGAAATTCAATTGCCAAAATAGCAATACCATAAATCAGTGGTTTCAGCTATGGCTGGCAAACTATAATAGTGTCCGCGAAAACATATATTTTGTTCTGGGGTGAAATTTAATTGCCAAAATAGCAATACCATAAATCAGTGGTTTCAGCTGTGGCTGGCCAAGTTTCATAGTGTCCTGCAAATTATATATTTTGTTCTGGGGTGAAATTCAATTGCCAAAATAGCAACACCCTGAATCTGGTGTTCCAGCTGTGGCTGGCAAACTATAATAGTGTCTGCAAAGACATATATTTTGTTCTGGGGTGAAATTCAATTGCCAAAATAGCAATACCATAAATCAGTGGTTTCAGCTGTGGCTGGCCAAGTTTCATAGTGTCCTGCAAATTATATATTTTGTTCTGGGGTGAAATTCAATTGCCAAAATAGCAATACCCTGAATCTGGTGTTCCAGCTGTTGCAGGCCTAGTTTAAATCTGTCCGTAACAGGGTATATTTTGTTCTGGGGTGAAATTCAACTGCCGAAAAAGCAATCCCCTAAATCTGGTGTCCCAGCACTGGCTGGCAAACTATAATAGTGTCCGCAAAAACATATATTTTGTTCTGGGGTGAAATTCAATTGCCAAAATAGCAATACCATAAATCTGGTGTCACAGCTGTGTCCGCAAAAACATACATTTTGTTCTGGGGTGAAATTCAATTGCCAAAATAGCAATACCATAAATCAGTGGATTCAGCTGTGGCTGGCCAAGTTTCATAGTGTCCTGCAAAGGATAAATTTTGTTCTGGGGTGAAATTTAATTGCCAAAATAGCAATACCATAATCAGTGGTTTCAGTTGTGGCTGGCCAAGTTTCATAGTGTCCTGCAAATTATATATTTTGTTCTGGGGTGAAATTCAATTGCCAAAATAGCAATACCCTGAATCTGGTGTTCCAGCTATTGCAGGCCTAGTTTAAATCTGTACGTAACAGCGTATATTTTGTTCTGGGGTGAAATTCAACTGCCAAAATAGCAGTCCCCTAAATGTGGTGTCCCAGCACTGGCTGGAAAACTATAATAGTGTCCGCCAAAAATATATTTTTTTCTGGGGTGAAATTCAATTGCCAAAATAAGCGAAACCATAAATCTGGTGTCCCAGCACTGGCTGGCAAACTATAATAGTGTCCGCCAAAACATATATTTTGTTCTGGGGTGAAATTCAATTGCCAAAATAGCAATACCCTGAATCTGGTGTTCCAGCTATTGCAGGCCTAGTTTAAATCTGTCCGTAACAGGGTATATTTTGTTCTGGGGTGAAATTCAACTGCCAAAATAGCAGTCCCCTAAATGTGGTGTCCCAGCACTGGCTGGAAAACTATAATAGTGTCCGCCAAAACATATATTTTGTTCTGGGGAGAAATTCAATTGCCAAAATAGCAATACCATAAATCAGTGGTTTCAGCTGTGGCTGGCCGAATTTCATAGAGTCCTGCAAATTATATATTTTGTTCTGGGGTGAAATTAAACTGCCAAAATAGCAATCCCCTAAATCTGGTGTCCCAGCACTGGCTGGAAAACTATAATAGTGTCCGCCAAAACATATATTTTGTTCTGGGGTGAAATTCATTTGCCAAAATAGCAATACCATAAATCCGTGGTTTCAGCTGTGGCTGGCCAAGTTTCATAGTGTCCTGCAAATTATATATTTTGTTCTGGGGTGAAATTCAATTGCCAAAATAGCAATACCATAAATCAGTGGTTTCAACTGTGGCTGGCAAACTATAATAGTGTCCGCCAAAACATATATTTTGTTCTGGGGTGAAATTCAATTGCCAAAATAGCAATACCAAAAATCAGTGGTTTCAGCTGTGGCTGGCCAAGTTTCATAGAGTCCTGCAAATTATATATTTTGTTCTGGGGTGAAATTCAATTGCCAAAATAGCAATACCCTGAATCTGGTGTTCCAGCTGTTGCAGGCCTAGTTTAAATCTGTCCATAATAGTGTATATTTTTTCTGGGGTGAAATTCAATTACCAAAATTGCAATACCATAAATCAGTGGTTTCAGCTGTGGCTGGCAAACTATAATAGTGTCCGCCAAAACATATATTTTGTTCTGGGGTGAAATTCAGCTGCCAAAATAGCAATACCCTAAATCTGGTGTCCCAGCACTGGCTGGCAAACTATAATAGTGTCCGCCAAAACATATATTTTGTTCTGGGGTGAAATTCAATTGCCAAAATAGCAATACCATAAATCCGTGGTTTCAGCTGTGGCTGGCCAAGTTTCATAGTGTCCTGCAAATTATATATTTTGTTCTGGGGTGAAACTCAATTGCCAAAATAGCAATACCATAAATCAGTGGTTTCAACTGTGGCTGGCAAACTATAATAGTGTCCGCCAAAACATATATTTTGTTCTGGGGTGAAATTCAACTGCCAAAATAGCAATCCCCTAAATCTGGTGTCCCAGCACTGGCTGGCAAACTATAATAGTATCCGCCAAAACATATATTTTGTTCTGGGGTGAAATTTACTTACAAAATAGCAATACCATAAATCAGTGGTTTCAGCTGTGTCTGGCCAAGTTTCATAGTGTCCTGCAAATTATATATTTTTTCTGGGGTGAAATTCAATTGCCAAAATAGCAATACCCTGAATCTGGTGTTCCAGCTGTTGCAGGCCTAGTTTAAATATGTCCGTAACAGGGTATATTTTGTTCTGGTGTGAAATTCAATTTCCAAAATAGCAATACCATAAATCAGTGGTTTAAGCTGTGGCTGGCAAACTATAATAGTATCCGCCAAAACATATATTTTGTTCTGGGGTGAAATTCAACTGCCAAAATAGCAATCCCCTAAATCTGGTGTCCCAGCACTGGCTGGCAAACTATAATAGTGTCCGCCAAAACATATATTTTGTTCGGGGTGAAATTCAATTGCTAAAATAGCAATACCATAAATCAGTGGTTTCAGCTGTGGCTGGCCAAGTTTCATAGTGTCCTGCAAATTATATATTTTGTTCTGGGGTGAAATTCAATTGCCAAAATAGCAATACCCTGAATCTGGTGTTCTAGCTGTTGCAGGCCTAGTTTAAATCTGTCCGTAACAGGGTATATTTTGTTCTGGTGTGAAATTCAACTACCAAAATAGCAATCCCCTAAATCTGGTGTCCCAGCATTGGCTGGCAAACTATAATAGTGTCCGCCAAAACATATATTTTGTTCTGGGGTGAAATTCAATTGCCAAAATAGCAATACCATAAATCTGGTGTCACAACTGTGGCTGGCAAACTATAATAGTGTCCGTAAAAACATATATTTTGTTCTGGGGTGAAATTCAATTGCCAAAATAGCAATACCATAAATCAGTGGTTTCAGCTGTGGCTGGCCAAGTTTCATAGTGTCCTGCAAAGGATATATTTTGTTCTGGGGTGAAATTAAATAGCCAAAATAGCAATACCATAAATCAGTGGTTTCAGCTGTGGCTGGCCAAGTTTCATAGTGTCCTGCAAATTATATATTTTGTTCTGGGGTGAAATTCAATTGCCAAAATAGCAATACCCTGAATCTGGTGTTCCAGCTGTTGCAGGCCTAGTTTAAATCTGTCCGTAACAGGGTATATTTTTTTCTGGGGAGAAATTCAATTGCCAAAATAGCAATACCCTGAATCTGGTGTTCCAGCTGTTGCAGGCCTAGTTTAAATATGTCCGTAACAGGGTATATTTTGTTCTGGGGTGAAATTCAATTTCAAAAATAGCAATACCATAAATCAGTGGTTTCAGCTGTGGCTGGCAAACTATAATAGTGTCCGCTAAAACATATATTTTGTTCTGGGGTGAAATTTAACTGCCAAAATAGCAATCCCCTAAATCTGGTGTCCCAGCACTGGCTGGCAAACTATAATAGTGTCCGCCAAAACATATATTTTGTTCGGGGTGAAATTCAATTGCTAAAATAGCAATACCATAAATCAGTGGTTTCAGCTGTGGCTGGCCAAGTTTCATAGTGTCCTGCAAATTATATATTTTGTTCTGGGGTGAAATTCAATTGCCAAAATAGCAACACCCTGAATCTGGTGTTCCAGCTGTTGCAGGCCTAGTTTAAATCTGTCCGTAATAGGGTATATTTTGTTCTGGGGTGAAATTCAACTACCAAAATAGCAATCCCCTAAATCTGGTGTCCCAGCATTGGCTGGCAAACTATAATAGTGTCCGCCAAAACATGTATTTTGTTCTGGGGTTAAATTCAATTGCCAAAATAGCAATACCATAAATCAGTGGTTTCAGCTGTGGCTGGCCAAGTTTCATAGAGTCCTGCAAAGGATATATTTTGTTCTGGGGTGAAATTCAATTGCCAAAATAGCAATACCATAAATCTGGTGTCACAACTGTGGCTGGCAAACTATAATAGTGTCCGCAAAAACATACATTTTGTTCTGGGGTGAAATTCAATTGCCAAAATAGCAATACTATAAATCAGTGGTTTCAGCTGTGGCTGGCCAAGTTTCATAGTGTCCTGCAAAGAATATATTTTGTTCTGGGGTGAAATTCAATACCCAAAATAGCAATACCATAAATCAGTGGTTTCAGCTGTGGCTGGCAAAGTATAATAGTGTCCGCCAAAACATATATTTTGTTCTGGGGTGAAATTCAACTGCCAAAATAGCAATCCCTAAATCTGGTGTCCCAGCACTGGCTGGCAAACTATAATAGTGTCCGCCAAAACCGATATTTTGTTCTGGGGTTAAATTCAATTGCCAAAATAGCAATACCATAAATCAGTGGTTTCAGCTGTGGCTGGCCAAGTTTCATAGTGTCCTGCAAAGGATATATTTTGTTCTGGGGTGAAATTCAATTGCCAAAATAGCAATACCCTGAATCTGGTGTTCCAGCTGTTGCAGGCCTAGTTTAAATCTGTCCGTAACAGGGTATATTTTGTTCTGGGGTGAAATTCAACTGCCAAAATAGCAATACTATAAATCTGGTGTCCCAGCACTGGCTGGCAAATTATAATATTGTCCGCCTAAACATATATTTTGTTCTGGGGTTAAATTCAATTGCCAAAATAGCAATACCCTAAATCTGGTGTCCCAGCACTGGCTGGCAAACTATAATAGTGTCCGCCAAAACATATATTTTGTTCTTGGGTGAAATTCAATTGCCAAAATAGCAATACCATAAATCAGTGGTTTCAGCTGTGGCTGGCCAAGTTTCATAGTGTCCTGCAAGGATATATTTTGTTCTGGGGTGAAATTCAATTGCCAAAATAGCAATACCATAAATCAGTGGATTCAGCTGTGGCTGGCCAAGTTTCATAGTGTCCTGCAAGGGATATATTTTGTTCTGGGGTGAAATTTAATTGCCAAAATAGCAATACCATAATCAGTGGTTTCAGCTGTGGCTGGCCAAGTTTCATAGTGTCCTGCAAATTATATATTTTGTTCTGGGGTGAAATTCAATTGCCAAAATAGCAATACCCTGAATCTGGTGTTCCAGCTGTTGCAGGCCTTGTTTAAATCTGTCCGTAACAGGGTATATTTTGTTCTGGGGTGAAATTCAACTGCCGAAAAAGCAATCCCCTAAATCTAGTGTCCCAGCACTGGCTGGCAAACTATAATAGTGTCCGCCAAAACATATATTTTGTTCTGGTGTGAAATTCAATTGCCAAAATAGCAATACCCTGAATCTGGTGTTCCAGCTCTTGCAGGCGTAGTTTAAATCTGTCCGTAACAGGGTATATTTTGTTCTGGGGTGAAATTCAATTTCCAAAATAGCAATACCATAAATCAGTGGTTTCAGCTGTGGCTGGCAAACTATAATAGTGTCCGCCAAAATATATATTTTGTTCTGGGGTGAAATTCAACTGCCAAAATAGCAATCCCCTAAATCTGGTGTCCCAGCACTGGCTGGCAAACTATAATAGGCTGGCAAACTATAATCGCACTAAAGTGCGATTAGACAGATAAAGTGCCACAAAAAAAGCATATAGGGTATGAAGTCAAAAGTCCACCAGTCTCTGCTGGTATAAATCCAAAAGTATCCCCAAGCTTGCTCAAAGCAATGTTCGTGTATATTGTCCCAATTCAGAGCGGCGTCCCGCTCTTTACTGCAGCTCAGCGGCATCCCGCTGTATATGGAGATGATGCGATCGCAGAGTCTGATGCCGAATAATATGAAAGCGTCTTACCAGGAGACTTGCGTGGATCGTGTTGCCCTCTCCGTACAGGTTCTACTCAATTTCAGTATCGAGGGCTTCCTGGTTCCCGGCTCACCACGCCAAGCGGTGTCGGCCTGCGTGTGTCAAAGACCCGCCTACCGGTTACGTTTACGCAGATAAAGTTACACCGGTATGATTTCACTGCTCCTGGCTGTATTGGCAATCAGGGTCTCATCCAGGGGGCTACAACATACCATATGTGTTTCGGGGATAACTAATGGCCCTTCTTAAGTGGTTAAAGTGCCCCCGTTTCTGACTTCGTTTTTAAAGGGCCAGGGTTGAAGTCAATACCTGTCATGGATAACCTGTGTGCAGGTGAAATCGGAGCCTGCACATATCCATTATGGATAATCTATAGGAAAATCTGTAAGAAAAACCGAGACATATGCCAGAATGCAAGACATATATAAAGTAAATGGGGATAGTTTTCCAAAAGGATAAGATTTAAACAGATAAAATTTGTGGACCTTGGTTCAGTATATAATGCCAGTTCATTTCTTTTCATGCGTTATCATTGCATTTACTTATATCATATAGATTAAAAACACTTAAAATTCTGTAGGGTATTTTCTCTGTCCATCTTTCTCCATGTGGTATTGGTGCGATTTTCTATAAAAATGTGTCTCACATGGGGATGGGTGATATGAATGGGGGCACATTCGGCAGGGAAACTGTCCAAGTATTACTCACTGGACAGTTAGCCATCGGCAAAGGTGCTCCCATCTATAAAAAGCCGAAAAGTTCAAATTTGGCATTCACACCTATAGGTAAAAGAGTGTTAAATTTAAAGATCCGCTTTGTCTCGAGTTCGCTTTGTCCTCCTATATACTGTAACTGACACAAGCATTCTAATATATATATTACACCCTCAGTGTCCCTAATTTTATGACAGTAGTGATTAGACTGCGAGACCACTTCTTTGGTCCTCTTCTGAAAGGAAGTAATTTTGCAAATCTTACACTTTCCACACCTGAAAAAGCCCTTTAAGTCTATCCCTTTTTGTAAGTTGTTCCTCTCTTTATTCAATTTCTGTACTGTAGGTGCTATTTTATTATTCAGGTTTTGCGCTTTCGTGAAGGTGATCTTAGGTTGTGAACTAATTAACGATCCTAATGTCCTATCTTTTTGCAACAGATGCCAGTGTTTTTTGATACTGGACTGAACCTTTCTGTAGTCATTACTAAAGGTGAATATTATGCGAGGCATATCATCTACCTCATCCCTCTTAGGTCCACAAATTTTATCTGTTTAAATCTTATCCTTTTGGAAAACTATCCCCATTTACTTTATATATGTCTTGCATTCTGGCATATGTCTCGGTTTTTCTTACAGATTTTCCTATAGATTATCCATAATGGATATGTGCAGGCTCTGATTTCACCTGCACACAGGTTATCCATGACAAGTATTGACTTCAACCCTGGCCCTTTAAAAACGAGTCAGAAACGGGGGCACTTTAACCACTGAAGAAGGGGCCATTAGTTATCCCCGAAACGCGTATGGTATGTTGTAGCCCCCCCTGGATGAGACCCTGATTGCCAATACAGCCAGGAGCAGGGAAATCATACCTGTGTAACTTTATCCGCGAAGCGTAACCGGTGAGCGGGCCTTTGACACACGCAGGCCGACACTGTTTTGACCGAAATTGAATGAGGAACCTGTACGGAGAGAGGCAACACGATCCACGCAAGTCTCCTGGTAAGACGCTTTCATATTATTCGGCATCAGACTCTGCGATCGCATCATCTCCATATACAGCGGGACGCCGCTGAACTGCAGGAAAAGCGGGACGCCGCTCTGAATTGGGACAATATACACGAACATTGCTTTGAGCAAGCTTGGGGATACTTTTGGATTTGTACC
Source organism: Bufotes viridis (assembly GCA_033119425.1). Classification (NCBI taxonomy): domain Eukaryota; kingdom Metazoa; phylum Chordata; class Amphibia; order Anura; family Bufonidae; genus Bufotes; species Bufotes viridis. The sequence continues at coordinate 18,882 of JAKVIS010001655.1, forward strand.
AGTAGAGACTGGTGGACTTTTTGACTTCATACCCTATATTTTATCATTACGGATATTTTAAAGGACACTTTACTACACAGCTAGAGACCTATTTGATCACCATTGTTGGATCATTGTTCCACACAGTTATTTTTGGGGCACTATATCTGTCTAATCGCACTTTAGTGAGTTTGCACTTTTTCACTATTGCACTTTAGAGATAGAACGTATTATCTAATTTATTGAGTATTTTAATAATAAATTTGCCTCTTATGATATCCATCTGTTAGGGAGAGTGCCCTATTTTTTACTTATCATTGCAGTCTTTTACAGTTGGGTGAAACTGTGGGTAGGAGCACCTCCAGAGGCACCGACTCAGTCTAGTGCGACATTTAACTACATTTTACCTAAATTTAATATCTTGTATGACTTCCATGAGCTTGAAGGACAGTATCCATGCGGTTTGGCAAGGATTCATACAATTTATTGATGAAGTCATCAGGAATAGCAAAGAAAACAGTCTTGCATGCCTCCCAGAGTTCATCAATATTCTTTGGTTTCGTCTTACATGCTTCCTCTTTCATCCTACCCCACATATGCTCAATAATGTTCATGTCTGGTGACTGGGCTGGCCAATCCTGGAGCATCTTGATCTTCTTCGCCTTAGGGAACTTTGATGTGGAGATGGAAGTATGTGATGGAGCACCATCCTGCTGCAGAATTTGGCTTTTTTAATATTTAGGAATATAAGAGGTAGCTAAGATTTCTTGGTATTTTAGACTATTGATGTTGCCTTCCACCCTGCAGATCCCTCGCACACCCCACACTGGATGTAACCCCAGACCGTGATTTTGCCTCCACTAAACTTCACTGTTTTCTGGGTAATTCCAGTAGGTCTCCTGCAATATTTGCGGCGACTGTGGTGTAATTCAACAGAAGATTTATCTAAAAAATGCACCTTCTGCCACTTTTCCAGCGTCCATCCTTTTAGCAGGCTGTGGGCCTTGGCAAATGCCACACGGTTTTTCAATTGTCTTGCAGAAGTTAAAAACTAGGATAAATGAACATCTCAGTAACATCAGGAAGGGATTGGATACTCACAGTGTATCAGCCCATTTTAAAAAATACCATGGAAAAATTCTGCTGGTATAAGATTCATGGCAGTGGAGAGGGTTCAGAATAGCTGGAGAGGTGGAGATCCGATAACAAATATAAATAAAAGAGAGGCGCAATGGATCTATGATCTGGGGACCATGCAACCCTCGGATTTGAATATCGAATGGGATCTGATGGCCGTAAGCATGGCATAAAAAAAAAAAAGCTAAGCGCTGTGTGTGATCGCTGGCAGAGTGTGTTCACGTGTAGATATGAGGAACTGCTATTATAATCGCATACAAGTGAAGGTGGAATTCCCCAGTGGGGAGGATAAAAGAAAGAATCTGCATTATTTATTCGCATGCTTTTAAGCAGTTTATACTTAGAGATGTCGCGAACATAAAATTTTCCATTCGCGAACGGCGAAAGCGAACTTCCGCAATTGTTCGCGAACGGGCGAATTGGGTGAACCGTCATAGACTTCAATAGGCAGGCGAATTTTAAAACCCACAGGGACTCTTTCTGGCCACAGTAGTGATGGAAAAGTTGTTTCAAGGGGATCCATGGCAAAACTTCCATGGAAAATTATGTATTGGACGCAGAGTCGGGTTTTAATCCATAAAGGGCATAAATCCCCTAACAATCCTAAATTGTTTGGAATAACGTGCTTTAAAACATCCAGTGTGTGTGTACGATCAGGTATGATGTTGTATTGATCAGGTAGTGTAAGGGTTCGCGCGCTTCACAGTGACAGACCAAACTCCCCGTTTAACGCACCGCAAACAGTCCATTTGCACAACCGCAAACTCCCCATTTGCACAAGGTTGGATACCAAGCTAGCCATGTCCCGTTCCTTGTCCTCAATGACGTCATTGAAGGTCTCTTCCTTGCGCAATGTACTGTGCCACCCTATATGAGTGGTGTGTTCAGTAATCAGTAGTACTATTTTTATCAGTTTAATCCCTGTTACGTCCCTATCAGGGGACGTGTATCGAATAGATTTTAGACAACCGCAAAGAGTTGTCAATAGTTGACACACTCATGACATAAATTTTATTCTTCTATGCGTCAATCTTGTTGTAGTGATGACTGTGCTCGTGCGCACGTTTTGGAGATTGCCGGCGATAGCGGTTTTTCAAAGCCTATGGTCGTGCTGAGATAGTTCAGTGACAGTTAAGTGACCAAGAAAACAATGATTCTGCAGTGTGGGCCCATTGTTGGCCTAGTAGGCTTTAATGATCACCTTAGATGATCACAAAGAAAATTTATGTTTTTTCTATAAAGAATTATCTAGCCAATCGCTTTTAGTCTGTTCACAAGGAAGCAATGACCTTATCATCTGGGGTGTGCCAACATTGCCAACACACTCATAGAGGTGTTCGCTTCATTGTGATACGTAAACCCCTTCACCACAACAAGTTAACGAAAACGAAGGGGAATTGACACATGTATGTGCCTTTTTTTTGTTTTGTTTTTGAAGCCACAGTGCAGCAACGGAGGCCAGAAAAATTAGGTATGTACACATGCCTGAAAAATTAGGTTTATTGTTGCAGCGGCCAGAAAAAATGATGTTTTCCCGGCAAAAAGTGTACTAAAACATTTGGCCCTTGAACCCTAGTTGGTGGCGGAGAAGTCACGCAAGTCATCCAGCATGCAGAGATTAAATACAGCAGCGTGGGGACCATTTTTAGCCCAAGGCATCTTATCAGGCCTTTTTTTAGTCAAATGCATCCTCCACTGTAAGTCCCTTCGGTATCCACGCCTCATTCATCTTAATAAAGGTGAGGTAATGTACACTTTTTTGACGACTTTTCTTGTCAGTGACAATACCTCCTGCTGCGCTGAAGGTCCTTTTTGACAGGACACTTGAAGCGGGGCATGACAGAAGTTCTATCGCAAATTGGGATAGCTCAGGCCACAGGTCAAAGCTGCGCATCTGTAAAGCGTCCTGTCCTTGCCGCCGTGGTTGTGGTAGGAGGAAGATTACTTTCACCTCTTCCCCTGTTAGATTCCCATTGTGCTCTGACATCACCCTTATACGCTGTGTAAAGCATACTTTTTAACTTGTTTTGGAAGTGCTGTATCCTTACCATCTTCTGGGAATTTGGTAACATTTCAGCCACTTTCTGCTTATAACGGGGGTCTAGTAGCGTGGCTACCCAGTACAGGTCATTCTCCTTCAGCCTTTTTATACGAGGGTCCCTCAACAGGCATCACAGCATGAAAGACCCCATTTGCACAAGGTTGGATGCCGAGCTACTCATGTCCCGTTCCTCATCCTCACTGATGTCATTGAAGGTCTGTTCTTTCCCCCAGCCACGTACAACACCACGGGTCCCAGATAGGTGACAACAACGAGCACCCTGGGATGCCTGTTGTGGTTGGTCTTCCTCCTTCTCAAAGCCACATTCCTCCTCTGACTCCTCTTCCTCAGACTCCTCTTCCAGCGTTGCCGCAGGTCCAGCAAGTGATGATGATAAGGCTGTTTCTGGTGGTGATGGTGACCACAACTCTTCCTCTTCACGCTCATTTACGGCCTGATCCAGCACTCTTCGCAGGGCATGCTCCAGGAAGAAAACAAATGGGATGAGGTCACTGATGGTGCCTTCGGTGTGACTGACTAGGTTTGTCACCTCCTCAAAAGGACGCATGAGCCTACAGGCATTGCGCATGAGCATCCAGTAACGTGGCAAAAAAATACCCAGCTCCGCAGAGGCTGTCCTAGCACCCCAGTCATACAAATACTCTTTGACCGCTTTTTCTTGTTGGAGCAGGCGGTCGAACATTAGGAGTGTTGAATTCCAACGTGTCGTGCTGTTGCAAATAAAACGCCTCACTGGCATGTTGTTTCGCTGCTGGATATCGTAAAAGTGCGCCATGGCCGTGTAGGAATGCCTGAAATGGCCACACACCTTCCTGGCCTGCTTGAGGACGTCTTGTAAGCCTGAGTACTTACAAACAAAGCGTTGTACAATCAGATTCAACACATGTGTCAGGCACGGCACATGTGTCAACTTGCGCAAATTCAATGCCACCAACAGATTGCTTCCGTTGTCACACACCACTTTGCCAACCTCCAGTTGGTGCGGGGTCAGCCACTGATCCACCTGTGCGTTTAGGGTGGACAGGAGTGCTGGTCTGGTGTGACTCTCTGCTTTCAGGCAAGTCAACCCCAAGACGGTGTGACACTGTCATATCCAGGATGTGGAATAGCCCCTGGGGAGCTGGGGGTGCAGTTGATAATGTGGAGCAAGACGCAGCAGCAGAAGAGGATTTAGCCAAAGAGGTTAGTGAAGAGGATGGAGTAGGAGGAGTAGAGGAGGTGGCAGCAGGCCTGCCTGCAGGTCGTGGCGGTGTCACCAACTCTGCTGCAGAACCACCCATTCCATGCTTGGCAGCCGTCAGCAGGTTTACCCAATGCGCAGTGTACGTGATATAACTACCCTGACCGTGTTTTGCAGACCAGGCATCAGTGGTCAGATGGACCCTTGCCCCAACACTGTGTGCCAGACATGTCATGACTTCCTTTTCCACAATATAGTACAGGTTGGGGATAGCCTTTGTGAAAAATAATTTCGGGCCGGGTACCTTCCACTGGGGTGTTCCAATAGCTACAAATTTTTGAAGGCCTCAGACTCCACCAGCTTGTATGGTAAAAGCTGGCGGGCTAAGAGTTCCGGTCAAGCCAGCTGTCAGACACCAGGCAAGGGGGTGACTCTGTGACATTGGCTTTACGCTCAAACATTTCCTTGACAGACACCTGACTGTGGGCAGATGAGCAGGAACTGCTGAAGGTGAGAGGCAGAGTGGCGGGTGGTTGAGAGGGGGCAAGGAGGACAGCAGTGGTTGACGTGGCTGAAGATGCTGGACCAGGAGGAGAATGGTGGTTTTGAGTTTGTGTGCTGCTTGTACTCATGTGTTGATCCCATAGGCATTTGTGATGTGAGATCATGTGCCTTAGCAAAGCAGTTGTACCTAGGTGGGTGTTGGACTTCCCACGACTCAGTTTGTTTTGGCACAGGTTGCAAATGGCATCAGAGGCAGACACACAAAAAATGCCACACTGCTGAGCTTTGCAATGACGGCATTCTGGTGCAACAGCATTAGTTGATTGGCGTGCTGTCTGGCTGACCCTGGGTGCCGATACATGCTGTCTGACTGTGCCACTAGCTCCTTGCGACAACCTCCCCTGCTTCCAACTCGTCTCCTCCTCATCTCTGTCTCCCTGTTCTTCTTCTCTTCGAGCGGGCACCCACGTGACATCCACGGACACATCGTCATCATCAACCGCTTCACTTGTATCTGACAACTCAGCAAAGGAAGCAGCAGCGGGTACAACATCATCATCGTCACACCATACGTCCATGTGTGTAATGCTGCCTGGCTGAGACATATCCCTGTTATCTACATCCTCTGGCAATAATTGTTGCGCATCACTCATTTCTTCCAACTGATGTGTAAATAAATCCTCTGACAGATCAAATAAAGCAGCTGTGGTGCTAGTGTTGGTGGTGGCAGCGGGCGGGCGAGTGGTAACTTGAGAGGTGCTCGAAGCTGAGCTGGAGGAGGATGGTGCGTCAAGGTTCCGAGCGGAAGCTGTAGAAGATTGGGTGTCCTGTGTAAGCCAGTCAACTACAGTTGTGTTCAAAATTATTCAACCCCCAATGCTGTAAAGGGTTTTAGGGAATTTAGTGTACATTTGTAATTGTGTTCAGAATGAAATCTTACATTACCAAAAAACAGGACCTAACCCAAGAAGGGTAATTCACTTAACATATACACTTGCCAAGAGGCACTAATCCCTTTATTTATCTTGGGTATTAAAACATAACTTTTATTATAGTAATTGTAATAATAAATAAACCCTATAATTGCATATTAAAAACGCTGCGGTGCTTTCTGTGATAATAGAAAGAGGGAAATAAACAATGGGAAACACGGGGCTGTGCACTGCTACCCGTGAGTCCCAGCTAGAAGGAGCTTAGGATAGGGTGACAACGCTGGGTATAATACGCAAAAGCTACGTTTGAATCACAAGGAACATCCGCTCCTAAAGCATTGGTAGTATGAAGATTCTCCCAGTAATTAGCCGGAGCAGCAGCTCCTGATCTGACACCCTAAACTATAAGCTCTTATAGTACTAGTACTTGCTACTCTAGAAACTATGAGCCAGTCCAGCCGGACTTTGGAGTGTTATTTCCACACAGTCACACAGCAGAGGTTAAAATACTACTATCTGCCCCCAACATGTTTCGCCAGTGACCTGGCTTCTTCAGGGAAATCGGGCAGTAATGAATAAATCGCCGTTGTTGGGGTTTATAACACCTCCTAAAATGACGTGAATTGTATGTTAGCCAATCAAAGCTGGGACTATAACGAGCCCAATCCATAGCAGGTACCCAACTAGTGTCAATCAGGACTTGCCACCAATAGACAACAGTACCCACAATGCCATAGGGGCAACTACCAATAGCGCTATAGGAGAAGCGATGACATACCTGCGCGTTGATACCTGCGCTAGAAGATGGTATTCATTCCGGTATCCAGTAGCTGTAGTGCGCATGACCTGCGCATACTGTGATGCGCAAAAACTTAGTCCATAACCTTCCAGAGGACTCGGGCTCAGGTATCTGCGCAGAACATTGATGCGCCTGGACTTAGTCACAGTGGCCAAGTCAGGAGCATCTCGTAATACATGTGTGCTGCGCACTTAGAGTATGCTTGCGCACACTTAGGCATGGCTCCATATCGCAAGGATAAATAGCATACGTTGGATCAGCACTGGTACCGGAATAGAGAGGTTATTTGCCAAAGGCATGTGAGGTAGTGTCATTATAGGTGTACAGACCTTGTAAGTTGCAGAAAGGCTAAACATAAAAATTTTTTATAAAAATAGGCGAAAACAACTTACATGGGTTCAAAGTGAAATACAATGAAACAAAGTAAAGTAAGTAGGTCTCGATTGCTCATATGAGTTACAGGAAGGAGGCAAATGTAAAGCCCTCATTAAGTCCATTCGGACTCAAGCTATCCAGACGGTAAATCCATCTCGTTTCTTCTTGTAGAAGGATGACATCAAGGTCACCTCTTCTGATACCAAGGGTCTTTTTACAGATACCCCAGAATTGAAGACATTTAGGGTCATTGTCATGGTGCAGTCTTACATGTCTAGAGACAGAGGTTGCCGTCTTTGTGTTTATATTACTCAAATGCTGACAGATTCTTTTTTGAATTGCTGGGAAGTCTTGCCCACGTATAGTTTAGGACATGGACACTGTATGGCATAAATGATGCCCTGTGTTTTACAGTTGATAAAGTGCTTGATTTTATATTCCTTTCCATCTACAGGATTTGTAAAGGCACGACATTTTCTTATCTGCGGACAATACACACAGTCACCGCAAGGGTAAGTACCTACAGTGTGGGACGTGAGCCAGGTATTGGTTGGTCTAGCAGGATGGAAGTAACTCTGAACCAGCAGGTCCTTGAGATTCTTTCCACGTCTGTAAGTGACCCTGGGGTTAGGTGTAATGACAGACCTAAGATCGTTATCGGCCCATAGTATATGCCAGTGTTTTTTGAGGATTTGATGAATTTTCCAATTTTGTGCATCGTATGTACCGATGCATCTGACTTGTTGTCCCTGCGTAGTACAGTGTTTATTTTGTAACAGGGCCGTACGCTCTGTGCTTTTTGCTCTTTTATAGGCTCTGTGGAGTACCTTCTTAGGATAGCCTCTACTACGGAACCGGTCATACAGTACTCTACTTTCTTTCTGAAAGCTTACATCATCTGAGCAATTTCTCCTAGCTCGGATGTATTGGCCAACTGGAATGCCCTGCCGAAGTGGTTTGGGATGGAAACTAGTCCATTCCAAAAGGGTATTGCCTGCCGTCGGTTTGCGAAAGATCTCAGTCAGTACTCGACCCTCTTCATTTAGGGTGAGTTTAAGGTCCAAAAAAGTGATAGTGCATTCATTAATGTCGGACGTAAATTTCATACCTATATTGTTAGAATTAAGTTTGCACACAAAATTATGAAACAGTTCAGTAGTGCCTTCCCAAAGGATCAGGACATCATCAATGTAACGTCCCCAAAACAAAATGTGCTGAGTGTATTCTTGTAAATCATTATTAAAAACTATAGAGTCCTCCCACCACCCTAAAAATAAATTAGCATAATTTGGTGCACATTTACTTCCCATAGCGGTTCCGACTAGCTGCAAAAAATAGTGACCATTAAACAAAAATAATTATGTGTTAGAAGAAAATAAAGCAACGTGAGAACAAATTCATTATGTGCTGCGAAGTGAGTGCTTTTAGTGGAGAGAAAAGTAGAGACAGCATTAACCCCCAGATCATGTTGAATATTTGTATAGAGAGATTCTATGTCCAAGCTGGCCAATTTAGTTGTTGGTGTCACTTCGATGTCATGGAGTTTAGTCAGCACATCCTTAGTGTCTTTAATATATGAGGTTAGGCACGGTACAAAAGGGGCCAAGAAGGTATCCACATATTGGCTGATATTCTCAGTCAAGCTATTATTCCCTGAGACAATTGGCCTTCCTGGTATTGGCCATCTCTGTTTGTGTACCTTAGGTATTGCATAGATGGTTGCAATAGTAGGATGCATTTTGTACAGAAACCTGAACTCGTCATTTGAGATCAGGTTTTTGTCCCTTGCATCAGTCAAAATTGATTTAAGTTCTGCTAGAAACTTATCCGTGGGGTTATGGTCCAGCTTTTTGTAGGTGTCAGTATGGTTTACCAGGGTTTCAACCATCGATTTATAGTCTGCCACGTTCATGACTACAACGTTGCCACCCTTATCTGAAGGTTTAATGATTAGTTCTTGGTTGTTGTTAAGTTCGAATAAAGCCTGACGTTCATCCACCTCTAAATTCAAGAGAGACGAAGGTGTTCTATAGCTGAGTGACTTTAAATCACGGGTAACCAGTTGAACAAAAGTCTCAATATTGCCATACTGAGAAAATGGTGGTGTGAATTTAGATTTGGGCTTTAAATTAGAAAGTGGTGGTGCAATTTGTTCAGAAGTCGATACATCATCTGTGTCCAGAGACTCAAGGATGGCCAACGCATCTTTCTCTTTCCGTTGAGTGCTGGTTATGTCATTAGAGTACTGCTTATGTAGGGCCAATTTCCGAGCAAATAAATTCACATCCTTTACCCAGCTAAAACGATCAAACGACGGTGTAGGCGTGAAGGAGAGGCCCTTACTGAGCAATTTAATATGTTTCTCTTCTAGTACAACACTGGACAGATTGATAACTTTTAGTGGATCAGCTATGCTTTGGTGTTGAAGGCCCATTTCTCTCTGTCCTTTAGTATAGGGCCCTGTCCCAAAAAAGAAGAAGGAGTCACAGATGGGGTAGTGAGAGAAGAGGAAGCTGGTGTTTAGCCTTTCTGCAACTTACAAGGTCTGTACACCTATAATGACACTACCTCACATGCCTTTGGCAAATAACCTCTCTATTCCGGTACCAGTGCGGATCCAACGTATGCTATTTATCCTTGCGATATGGAGCCATGCCTAAGTGTGCGCGCATACTCTAAGTGCGCAGCACACATGTATTACGAGATGCTCCTGACTTGGCCACTGTGACTAAGTCCAGGCGCATCAATGTTCTGCGCAGATACCTGAGCCCGAGTCCTCTGGAAGGTTATGGACTAAGTTTTTGCGCATCACAGTATGCGCAGGTCATGCGCACTACAGCTACTGGATACCGGAATGAATACCATCTTCTAGCGCAGGTATCAACGCGCAGGTATGTCATCGCTTCTCCTATAGCGCTATTGGTAGTTGCCCCTATGGCATTGTGGGTACTGTTGTCTATTGGTGGCAAGTCCTGATTGACACTCAGTTGGGTACCTGCTATGGATTGGGCTCGTATAGTCCCAGCTTTGATTGGCTAACATACAACTCACGCCATTTTAGGAGGTGTTATAAACCCCAACAACGGCGATTTATTCATTACTGCCCGATTTCCTGAAGAAGCCAGGTCACTGGCGAAACATGTTGGGGGCAGATAGTAGTATTTTAACCTCTGCTGTGTGACTGTGTGGAAATAACACTCCAAAGTCCGGCTGGACTGGCTCATAGTTTCTAGAGTAGCAAGTACTAGTACTATAAGAGCTTATAGTTTAGGGTGTCAGATCAGGAGCTGCTGCTCCGGCTAATTACTGGGAGAATCTTCATACTACCAATGCTTTAGGAGCGGATGTTCCTTGTGATTCAAACGTAGCTTTTGCGTGATATACCCAGCGTTGTCACTCCTATCCTAAGCTCCTTCTAGCTGGGACTCACGGGCAGCAGTGCACAGCCCCGTGTTTCCCATTGTTTATTTCCTTTCTATTATCACAGAAAGCACCGCAGCGTTTTTAATATGCAATTATAGGGTTTATTTATTATTACAATTACTATAATAAAAGTTATGTTTTAATACCCAAGATAAATAACAGAATGAAATCTTACAAGGACTTTTTAAAGAACCAAATGCAACTAAAATGACATCAATTGTTTTTGTAATACAGTATTAAATGTTTTTTTTGTGATGTCTTCATTGACACAATTATTCAACCCCTTAAAGACTACCACTCTTAAGAACAGAGGTTCCTTCAAGTGTTTTCGAACAGGTATTAAAAAAGCACCTGTGGATGTCAAGAAGCAGCAATCAAGCATAATAAGCACCAATTAGGCAGATTTAAAATGACTGTGATACTCAGCTCCTTCTAGACATTTACTGGTGTGTTTACAAACATGGTGAAGTCAAGAGAATGGTCCAGGAAGACAAGAGAAGAGGTGATTTCTCTTCACAGGAAGGGCAATGGCTATAAGAAGATTGCAAAGATGTTAAACATACCAAGAGACACCATAGGAAGCATCATTCGCAAATTCAAGCCAAAGGGCACTGTTGAAACGCTTACCTGGTCGTGGCAGAAAGAAGATGCTGACTTCGACTGCTGTGCGCCACCTGAATCGCAAAGTGGAGAAAAGTCCTCGGTGACTGCTGAGGAACTGAAAAAGATTTGTCAGATGCGGTACTGAAGTTTCAGCTCAGACAATAAGGCGCCCACTGAGTAATGAAGGCCTCCAGTGCCAGAACTCCCAGGCGCACTCCCTGCTGTCTCCAAAGAATAAGAAGAGCTGACTGCAGTATGCCAAAGTCATGTGACAAACCACAAAAGTTTTGGGATAGTGGTCTGTGGACTGGATGAAACAAATTACAACTGTTTGGGCCTATGGATCAACGCTATGTTTGAGGAGGAGGAATTCTCTTCAGTACCAGGAGAAATTGGATGAAAATGTGATGCAGTCCGGTCACAAACCTGAGGCTTGGGAGACGTTGGACCTTTCAACAGGACAATGACCCAAGCATACCCTCCAAGTCCACTAGAGCATGGCTGCAGATAAAAGGCTGGAACATTTTGAAGTGGCCATCGCAGTCACCAGACTAAAATCCGATTGAGAACCTCTGGTGGGACTTAAAGAAAGCAGTTGCAGCGCAAGCCTAAGAACTGCGAGGCTTTTGCCCATGAAGAATGGGCGAAGATACCCGTAGATCGCTGCAAGACACTTGTGTCAAGCCATGCTTCA
>JAKVIS010001656.1:0-19769 GCA_033119425.1 Bufotes viridis
ACATGTCCTACTGCAGCCATCACTGATCTCTAACTGCCATACACTGTCACATGTCCTACAGCAGCCATCACTGATCTCCTAACTGCCATACACTGTCACATGTCCTACAGCAGCCATCACTGATCTCCTAACTGCCATACACTGTCACATGTCCTACAGCAGCCATCACTGATCTCCTAACTGCCACACACTGTCACATGTCCTACTGCAGCCATCACTGATCTCCCTAACTTCACCACGCATCACATGTCCTACAGCAGCCATCACTGATCTCCTAACTGCCACACACTCGTCACATGTCCCTACTGCAGCCATCACTGATCTCCTAACTGCCATACACTGTCACATGTCCTACAGCAGCCATCACTGATCTCCTAACTGCCATACACTGTCACATGTCCTACAGCAGCCATCACTGATCTCTAACTGCCATACACTGTCACATGTCCTACAGCAGCCATCACTGATCTCTAACTGCCACACACTGTCACATGTCCTACTGCAGCCATCACTGATCTCTAACTGCCATACACTGTCACATGTCCTACAGCAGCCATCACTGATCTCCTAACTGCCATACACTGTCACATGTCCTACAGCAGCCATCACTGATCTCTAACTGCCACACACTGTCACATGTCCTACAGCAGCCATCACTGATCTCTAACTGCCATACACTGTCACATGTCCTACAGCAGCCATCACTGATCTCTAACTGCCATACACTGTCACATGTCCTACAGCAGCCATCACTGATCTCTAACTGCCATACACTGTCACATGTCCTACAGCAGCCATCACTGATCTCCTAACTGCCATACACTGTCACATGTCCTACAGCAGCCATCACTGATCTCCTAACTGCCATACACTGTCACATGTCCTACAGCAGCCATCACTGATCTCCTAACTGCCACACACTGTCACATGTCCTACAGCAGCCATCACTGATCTCTAACTGCCATACACTGTCACATGTCCTACAGCAGCCATCACTGATCTCTAACTGCCATACACTGTCACATGTCCTACAGCAGCCATCACTGATCTCTAACTGCCATACACTGTCACATGTCCTACAGCAGCCATCACTGATCTCCTAACTGCCACACACTGTCACATGTCCTACAGCAGCCATCACTGATCTCCTAACTGCCACACACTGTCACATGTCCTACAGCAGCCATCACTGATCTCTAACTGCCATACACTGTCACATGTCTCTACAGCAGCCATCACTGATCTCCTAACTGCCATACACTGTCACATGTCCTACAGCAGCCATCACTGATCTCCTAACTGCCATACACTGTCACATGTCCTACAGCAGCCATCACTGATCTCTAACTGCCACTACACTGTCGCATGTCCTGACAGCAGCCATCACTGGTCTCCTAGCTGCCACACTGTCGCCTGTCCAGCGTCACGCGACAGTGTGACAGAGTCAGTGATGTCTGCTGCCAGGACATCTTGCCACGTCTGTTCGGACCAGCATCTGGCCTACTGGCTGCCGCCGGATGGGCTGCAATGTGGCGAACTCAGAGGCACCGGCAATGGCTAGTCTGCTGCCGCACACTGTCACGTGTGCTGCAGCGGCCATCATCTGATCTCCTAACTTTGCCGTGCACTCTGTCAGATGCCTGCAGCTGCAGCCATCACTGATCTCGCTAACTGCGATCACACTGTCACATGTCCTACAGCAGCCATCACTGATCTCTAACTGCCACTGATCACTGTCTGTCCTGCTGCAGCCATCACTGATCTCCTAACTGCCCCACTGCTCACCATGTCCTACTGCAGCCATCACTGATCTCCTAACTGCTGCACACTGTCCATGTCCGCGCGGACATCACTGATCTCTAACTGCCTGTACACTGTCACATGTCCTACTGCAGCCATCACGATCTCCTGGCTGCCGTATACTGTCACATGTCCTACAGCAGCCATCGCTGATCTCTCAACTGCCACGCTGTCGCAGTGTCATGCGCAGCCATCAGCTGATCTCTAGCTGTACGCTATCATGTCACCTACAGCAGCCATCACTGATCTCTGCTGCCACTACACTGTCGCATGTCTGCCGCGGCCATCACTGATCTGCAACTGCCATACACCGTCCACACTGTCCTCAGCAGCCATCACTGATCTCTAACTGCACGCATACTGCCCGCCATGTCCTACTGCAGCCATCACTGATCTCTAACTGCGCACGTACACTCGTCACATAAAGCTCGGCTGACCATCGCAGTCTCTAGCTGCCACACACTGTCACATGTCCTGCAGCGGCCATCACTGATCTCTAACTGCCATGCACTGTCAATGTCCTGCAGCGGCCATCGCTGTTCTCGCTGCCATTACACTGTCACATGTCTCTGACTGTAGACATCACTGAGTCTCCTAGCTGCCATGCACTGTCGCATGTCCTACAGCGGCCATCGCTGGTCTCCTATGCCACACACTGTCACATCGTCTCATAGCAGCCATCGCTGGTCTCCTAACTGCCATACACTGTCACATATCCGTACAGCACATCTACTGATCTCTAACTGCCACACACTGTCACATGTCCTGCTGCAGCCCGTACTGATCTCCAACTTTGCCATACACTGTCACTGTCCTGCTGCCATCACTGATCTCTAGCTACCATACACTGTCACATGTCCTGCAGCAGCCATCACTGATCTCTAACTGCCCATACACTGTCACATGTCCTGCAGCAGCCATCACTGATCTCCTAACTGCCACACACTGTCACATGTCCTACAGCAGCCATCACTGATCTCCTAACTGCCATACACTGTCACATGTCCTACTGCAGCCATCACTGATCTCCTAACTGCTGCATTGCACTGTCACGCATGTCCTACTGCAGCAACATCACTGATCTCCCTAACTGCCATCACACTGTCACATGTCCTACAGCATGCCATCATGATCTCCTAACTGCCTCACCTGTCACATGTCCTGCTGCAGCCATCACTGATCTCTAACTGCCATCACTGTCACATGTCCTCAGCAGCCATCACTGATCTCTAACTGCCATACACTGTCACATGTCCTACAGCAGCCATCACTGATCTCTAACTGCCATACACTGTCACATGTCACTAGCAGCAGCCATCACTGATCTCTAACTGCCATACACTGTCACATGTCCTACAGCAGCCATCACTGATCTCTAACTGCCATACACTGTCACGCATGTCCTACAGCAGCTATCGCTGATCTCCCTGGCTACCATACGCTAGTCACTGTCCTACAGCGGCATCACTGATCTCCTAACTGCCACACGCTGTCGCATGTCCTCTGGCAAGTCCATCACTGACTCTAACTGCCACACGCTGTCACATGCTCTACTGCGGCCATCACTGATCTCTAACTGCCATACACTGTCACATGTCCTGCATGCAGCCATCACTGATCTCTAACTGCCATACACTGTCACATGTCCTACAGCGCCATCATCTAGATCTCCTAACTGCCGTACACTGTCACATGTCCTACAGCGCATCGCTGGTCTCTAACTTATGCACTGTCGCGTGCGTCTCACTGCAGCTCATCACTGATCTCCTAACTGCACGCACTGTCACATGTCTCTGCGGCCATCACTGGTCTCCTAACTGCCGCCACACTGTCGCATGTCCTCCAGCAGCCATCGCTGATCTCCTAGCTCTGCCTGTACTGTCCACCAGCAGCCATCCTGGATCTCCTAACTGCCGTACACTGTCACGTGTCACACAGCGGCCATCGCTGGTCTACTAACTTGCCACACACTTGTCACGTGTCCTGGCCAGTATCACTGATCTCCTATCGCACGCACTGTCGCATGTCCTAGCAGCGGCCATCACTGATCTCTAGCTGCCTTGCTGTCACGCTGTCCTGCAGCCAGCATCACTGAGTCTCCTAACTGCCATACACCGTCACATGTCCTACATGCAGCCATCACTAGTCTCCAACTGCCATACACTGTCGCATCGTCCTGCAGCGGCATCACTGATCTCTGGCTGCCACACACTGTCACATGTCCTGCGGCAGCTCATCACTGATCTCTAACTGCCACACTGCCTGTCACGTGTCCTCATGCAGCTATCACTGATCTCCTAACTGCCATGCACTGTCACACGCTCCTACAGCAGTACCATCGCTGGTCTCTAACTGCCGCACTGTCAGCATGTCCTACCGCGGCCATCACATGGTCTCGCTACCGCCACACGCTGTCACATGTCCTACGCCAGCCGAGCATCACTGATCTCTAACTTGCCACGCACTGTCACATGTCCCTGCAGTATCGCTGATCTCCAACTGCCGCACACTGTGCATGTCCTACAGCAGGCATCACTGGTCTCCTAACTGCACGCTGTCACATGTCCCACGGCGGCACTATCACTGATCTCCCTAACCGCCACACACTGTCGCATGTCCTACAGCAGCGCATGCGACGGTCTCCCTTACTGCCGCACGCCATCATGTCACTGCAGCGGCCATCACTGATCTCTAACTGTTGCGCTGTCGCATGTCCTACAGCAGCCATCCCACTGGTCTCTAACTGCCATACACTGTCACATAGTCCTGCAGCGTCATCACTGATCTCCTAACTGCCATACCACTGTCACATGTCGCCTGCGCGGCCATCACTGATCTCTAGCTGCCGTACACTGTCACATGTCTCTGCCAGACATCACTGATCTCTGACTGCCACACACTGTCACGTGGCCTGCAGCGGCCGTCACTGCATCTCTAGCTGCCGTACACTGTCAGTGTCCTACGCGCGGCCATCGCCTGATCTCTAACGCCATGCGCTGTCGCATGTCCTGCAGCGCATCCGCTGATCTCCTAACTGCGTACACTGTCACGCTGTCCTACAGCGGCTATCGCTGATCTCCTAACTGCCATACACTGTCCGCATGTCTGACAGGCGACCATCGCACTGGTCTCTAACTGCCATACACTGTCACATGTGCCTACGCGTATCCAGTCTCTGCTGCCCTGCACTGTCACATGTCCTGCAGCGACCATCACTGTTATCTCCTAACTGCCATACACTGTCGTAGTCCTGCAGCCATCACTGATCTCTAACTGCCATGCACTGTCACATGTCCTGCAGCAGCCATCACTGATCTCTAACTGCCATACACTGTCACGTGTCCCTGCAGCAGCCCGTATGCACTGATCTCCTGGCTTTGCTACACCTGTCACCTGTCCTACTGGCAGCCGTCCAACTGATCTGCCAACTTGCCATACACTGTCACATGTCCTAGCAGCGGCCATCGCGAGTCTCTCAACTGCCATACACTGTCACTGTCATGCTGCACACATCGCTGATCTCCTGACTGCCATGCACTGTCACACGTCCTACATGCAGCGCAAATCACTGATCTCCCTAACTGCATACACTGTCACATGTCCTACTGCGGCGTGCATCGCTGATCTTCTAACTGCGCACACGTCTGCCACATGTCCTACGGCAGCCATCGCTGGTCTCCTAACTGCCACACACTGTCACATGCACCCAGCAGCCATCACTGATCTCCTAACTGCCGTACGCTGTCACCTGTCCATGCATGCCATCGCGATCTCTGGCTGCCATGCAATGCGCCTCGCCATGTACCTGCAGTCTCTGCTGCGCCACGCATCTGATGTCTAACTGCGCGCACACTGGTCCCATGCTGCCGCTTACGCAGCCGCGCTCGCCTGGCGTATCGCGGTCTAACTTTCGCCACGCGCTGTCGCGTGTCGCCACGGCGTGCGCATCGCTGTTCTGCTGACTGCCTTACTGCACTGTGCGCACGTCACCACCAGCGCGGTCATCGCTGATCTCCTAACTGCCACACGCTGCGCCGCACGTCCTGACAACAGCCATCGCTGATCTCTCTAACACGCGCATACTGTCGCACGTCCTGCAGCGGCCATCGCTGGTCTGCCCTTCGCTGCCCACACGCTGTCACATGTCCTACGGCGGGCATCGCTGATCTGGCTAGCGCGCTGCTCTGCGCCGCGCGTGGGCTGACTGCGTCGCTGATCTGCCTCGCGCTGTCGCATGTCCTACAGCAGCCATCACTGGTCTCCTAGCTTTGCCACGCACCGTCACTTGTCCTGCGGCAGACATCACTGGTCTCCTAACTGGCATACGCTTGTCACATGTCCTACTGCAGCGCATCCACTGTTCTCGCTGACCGCCCACGCCCTTCACGCCTCAGCGGAATGTCTGCTGGTCTCGCGCCGCGCGATTCTCCACGTATTCAGCCTTCTGGATCTGCTAACTGCGCATACACTGTCTCCATGTGTCCTACTGCAGCCCTCGCTGATCTCGCTAACTGCCACGCACAGCTCACATGTCTCACCGGCAGCCATCACGTTGATCTCTGCTTTGCCGCACGCTGTCCGCATGTCCTGCCCAGCAGCCATCGCATGATCTCCTATCTGCCATACGCTGCCTCTTGGTCCTGCTGCAGCCATCTGCGGTCTCCTAAACTGCTGCACACTGTCTGCATCTCTGCATTATCGCAGTCGCCCGCGCCGATCATCTACCTGCGCATCGCACAGTGTCCATATGCCGCCGCCTGCATGTCCTCTGGCAGCCGTC
Organism: Bufotes viridis; assembly: GCA_033119425.1. Lineage (NCBI taxonomy): Eukaryota > Metazoa > Chordata > Amphibia > Anura > Bufonidae > Bufotes > Bufotes viridis. The sequence goes on from JAKVIS010001656.1 coordinate 6,581, forward strand.
GCTGGATCTCCTAGCTGCGCGCGCTCTCTCTGCGCGTGTCGCGGTCTCTGCTGCACGCTGTCGCATGTCCTTCTGCAGCCATCTGGTCTGCTCTCCTAACTGCCATACACTGCACTACATAGTCCTGCAGCAAGCCATCGCTGATCTCCTAACTGCCATGCACTGTCACATGTCCTGCAGCAGCACATCACTGATATCCTAACTGCCTTTCACTGTCACCTGTCCTGCTGGCCGTCGCTGGTCTCCTAACTGCGCCACACTCATCATGTCCCTGCTGCAGACTGTCAACTGGTCTCTAACTGCCTTACACTGTCACAATGTCCTACAGCTGGCCGTCACTGATCTCCTAACTGCCATACACTGTCACATGTCCTGCAGCGAGCCATCACTGATCTCGCTAACCGCCATACACTTTGTCGCCTGTCGCGGCGGGACGCCATCACTGATCGTCCTGGCTGCCATGCACTGTCACATGTCCTGGCGGCCATACGCTGGTCTCCTAACTGCCGCACACTGTCACGTCCTCTCAACGGCCGTCTCTGATCTCTAGCTTTGCCACACACACTGTCGCGCGTCTGCGTATCTGCTGATCTTTGCGTACCATCGTCCTACCGGCGACATCGCTGATCTCCCTAACTGCCGCACATGCCGCCTTGTCCTGCGGCGGCCGTCGCGACATCTTGCCTTTATCCAACGTCTGCGCAGCATCGCGTTCTCTTCTGTCGCTGTCACATAATGACATCCTGCAGCGGCCATCGCTGATCTCTGACTGCCACGCCTGTGCTATGTCCTGCGGCATGCATCGCTGATGTCCTAACTGCCGCACACTGCGTCGCGTAAGTCCCTGCGGCCATCGCTGATCTCTAACTGCCACACGCCGTCCATGTCCTACTGCAGCCATCACTGTGATCTCTTACTGCCACACACTGTCACATGTCCTACAGCAGCCAGCGCTGATCTCTTACTTTGCCATACACTGTCGCGGCGTCCTGCAGCGGCCATCGCTGATCTCCACAACTGCCTTGCACTGTCGCATGTCCTGCAGCGAGCACACTGATCTCTAACTGCCGTACACTGCCGCACGTCGCTGCAGCGGCCGTCACTGGTCTCTTTCTGCCGCACACTGTCATCGCCATCCTGCAGCGGATCTCACTGATCTCTACAACTGCGCCTTACACGCTGCCATCATGTCCTACGGCGAGCCAATCGCTGATCTCCTAACTTTGCCATGCACTGTCGCATGTCCTACAGCAGACATCACTGATCTCCTAACACTCCATGCACTGTCCGCCCGCCCTGCAGCGGCCATCGCGTGCTCGCTGACCGCCACGCACTGTCACGTAGTCCTACTGCAGCCATCACTGGTCTCCTAACTGCCATACACTGCCATTCATATTACTCACAGCAGGCTATTCACTGATCTCCTAACTGACACACACTCGTGCGCCTGCCTGCTGCGGCCATCACTGATCTCTAACTGCCGCGCACTGTCACATGTCCTACAGCGCGCCGCTGGTCTCCTAACTGCCGCTTGCACATGCATGTCACCGCTGTCGGCGCATCGCCTGATCCACCCGACTGCCACGCGGTCTCATGTCCTCTGGCAGCCATCTGCTGATCTCCTAACTGCAACTACACTGTGCTGCGCTCCTGCTGCAGCCATCACTGATCTCCTAACTGCCATACACTGTCACATGTCCTACAGCAGCCATCACTGATCTCCTAACTGCCATACACTGTCACATGTGCCTACTGCTGCCATCGCTGATGTCCTAACTGCCTGTACACTGTCATGTCCTACTGCGGCCGTCGCTGATCTACTTGCCGCACGCATCACTGTCTCGCCAATGCCAACAGATCTAACTCTGCTGTCGCCGCCAGCGCTAGATCTGGTCCCTAACTGCAGCCACACTGTCACGCCGCCCGCCAGCCGTACATCGCTGGTCTCTAACTGGCTCTTGCACTGTCACGCTGTCCTGCAGCGGCCGTCACTGGTTCACATTGCCATGCACTGTCATGTCCTGCTGCGGCCATCTCTGGATCTAACGCCAAGCCGTACGCCGTCGTAATCTGTCGACGTAGTCCGCGTTACAGCAAGCGCTGCATGCTGTCACGCGCGTAATCCGCCTGCCATACACTGTACGCACGCTGTCCTGCAGCAGCCATCACTGATCTCTTCGCCGCCGCACACTGCTCACGCGATGCAGCTGGCAGCTCGTCACCGATCGCTGACTGCCGCACCACCGTCGCGTGTCCCTGCAGCCGTCACTCGCAGGTCTCCTAACTGCCATACACTGTCACATGTCCTACAGCAGCGCATCGCTGATCTCTAACTGCCACACACTGTCCCGTGATCTACGCGCCATCACTGGATCTCTACCTGCCACACGCCAGTGCCAACGTGTCCACTATTCAGCTGGTTCCCGTGATCACATGACATCTTTTCAGATCAACTGCCGCACACTGTCGCATGTCCTACAGCATGCCATCACCCTGATCTCTGACTGCCATGCGCTGTCGCATGGTCCTGCAGCTGGCCATCACTGATCCTCCTGGCTGCGCATACACTGTCGCTATATGTCCTGCTGGCCAGACATCGCCTGATCTCCTAACTGCCATACGCTGTCGCATGATCTACTGCAGGCATCCGTCTGATCTCCTAGACTGCCACTTGCGCACTGTCCGTAGTCACTCGGCATAGCCATCCGCTGCAGTCTCCTAGCTTTGCTCACGCACTTTGTCCACGTTAGTCTCTGCACAGCCATCCACTGGTCTCCCTAACACGCCATACACTGTCACATGTCCTGCAGCGATCATCACGTTCAGTCATCCTAACTGCGCCATCACGCACTGTGGCGTGTCTCTGAAGAGCAGCCATCCCTGATCCGCGCTAACTGCCGCACGCTTGGTCTCTGTCCCTACTGCAGCCATCTGGCACTGATCATCTAACTGATCCTCACACTGTCACGCATGTCGGCTGCATCTGTGATCTCTATACGCTTACTAGTCATCTCACCGCAGTATACAGTCCGCCTTTGCTGTCACGTGTCCTGCAGCAGCCATCACTGGTCTTCACGTGCACACGCCATCCTGCCAAAGCATGTGCTGGTCTCTGGCACCGCACACTCGCGCTATGCTGTTTGTCACCTCTGATCTGCCTCACTCTGCTGTCACATCTTCTGGCTGCCTATCACTTCCAGATCTCCTAACCTGCTACACACTGCCATCGCATGTCCTACAGCGGCCATCCACTGATCTCTAACTGCCATATCGCTGTCACATGTCCTACTGCAGCCATCAGCCGATCCTCGCTGCCACACGATACGCCGCATGTACTACAGCAGCCATCACTGTAGTCTCGCACCGCAATACACTGCTCACTTTGTCCTACTGGCAGGTACATCACTGAGTCTCCTAACTGCCGTAATACTGTCACATGTCTGCCACGGCCATACACTAGTCTCTATCTGCCTGTTCACTGTCACATGTCCTACCGCCATCGCTGATCTCTATCTGCCACGTACACTGCTCCACATGTCCTGCAGCAGACGATCACCGATCTCTAACTGTGCATACACTGTCGCATGTCTCACAGCGGCCATCCGCTGCATCTCCTTACTGCCATACACTGTCACATCGTCTACTGCGTGCAGCACTGCAGTCTCCTAGCTGCCGTACACTGTCACGTGTCACTGCCGACCTCTGTCTTCTTTGCTACCTCGCATGTCCTGCAGCGAAGCCCATCGCTGATCTCTAACGCGCATGCACTGTCACATGTCCCTAGCGGCCATCACTGATCTCTAACTGCCATACACTGTCACATGTCCTACAGCAGCCATCACTGTCTAACACACTGTCACATGTCCTACAGCAGCCATCACTGATCTCCTAACTGCCATACACTGTCACATGTCCTACAGCAGCCATCACTGATCTCCTAACTGCCATACACTGTCACATGTCCTACAGCAGCCATCACTGATCTCCTAACTGCCATACACTGTCACATGTCCTACTGCAGCCATCACTGATCTCCTAACTGCCATACACTGTCACATGTCCTACAGCAGCCATCACTGATCTCCTAACTGCCATACACTGTCACATGTCCTACAGCAGCCATCACTGATCTCCTAACTGCCATACACTGTCACATGTCCTACAGCAGCCATCACTGATCTCCTAACTGCCATACACTGTCACATGTCCTACAGCAGCCATCACTGATCTCCTAACTGCCATACACTGTCACATGTCCTACAGCAGCCATCACTGATCTCTAACTGCCATACACTGTCACATGTCCTACAGCAGCCATCACTGATCTCTAACTGCCATACACTGTCACATGTCCTACAGCAGCCATCACTGATCTCCTAACTGCCACACACTGTCACATGTCCTACTGCAGCCATCACTGATCTCCTAACTGCCATACACTGTCACATGTCCTACAGCAGCCATCACTGATCTCCTAACTGCCATACACTGTCACATGTCCTACAGCAGCCATCACTGATCTCCTAACTGCCATACACTGTCACATGTCCTACAGCAGCCATCACTGATCTCCTAACTGCCATACACTGTCACATGTCCTACAGCAGCCATCACTGATCTCCTAACTGCCATACACTGTCACATGTCCTACAGCAGCCATCACTGATCTCCTAACTGCCATACACTGTCACATGTCCTACAGCAGCCATCACTGATCTCCTAACTGCCATACACTGTCACATGTCCTACAGCAGCCATCACTCGTCCTAACTTTACACACTGTGCATGTGTCTCTGTATACATCTTTAGTCTCTAACTGCCACACTGTCACATGTCCTACAGCAGCCATCACTGATCTCCTAACTGCCATACACTGTCACATGTCCTACAGCAGCCATCACTGATCTCTAACTGCCATACACTGTCACATGTCCTACAGCAGCCATCACTGATCTCCTAACTGCCATACACTGTCACATGTCCTACAGCAGCCATCACTGATCTCCTAACTGCCATACACTGTCACATGTCCTACAGCAGCCATCACTGATCTCCTAACTGCCATACACTGTCACATGTCCTACAGCAGCCATCACTGATCTCCTAACTGCCATACACTGTCACATGTCCTACAGCAGCCATCACTGATCTCCTAACTGCCATACACTGTCACATGTCCTACAGCAGCCATCACTGATCTCCTAACTGCCACACACTGTCACATGTCCTACAGCAGCCATCACTGATCTCCTAACTGCCATACACTGTCACATGTCCTACAGCAGCCATCACTGATCTCTAACTGCCATACACTGTCACATGTCCTACAGCAGCCATCACTGATCTCTAACTGCCATACACTGTCACATGTCCTACAGCAGCCATCACTGATCTCCTAACTGCCATACACTGTCACATGTCCTACAGCAGCCATCACTGATCTCCTAACTGCCATACACTGTCACATGTCCTACAGCAGCCATCACTGATCTCTAACTGCCATACACTGTCACATGTCCTACAGCAGCCATCACTGATCTCCTAACTGCCATACACTGTCACATGTCCTACAGCAGCCATCACTGATCTCCTAACTGCCATACACTGTCACATGTCCTACAGCAGCCATCACTGATCTCTAACTGCCATACACTGTCACATGTCCTACAGCAGCCATCACTGATCTCCTAACTGCCATACACTGTCACATGTCCTACAGCAGCCATCACTGATCTCCTAACTGCCATACACTGTCACATGTCCTACAGCAGCCATCACTGATCTCCTAACTGCCATACACTGTCACATGTCCTACAGCAGCCATCACTGATCTCCTAACTGCCATACACTGTCACATGTCCTACAGCAGCCATCACTGATCTCCTAACTGCCATACACTGTCACATGTCCTACAGCAGCCATCACTGATCTCTAACTGCCATACACTGTCACATGTCCTACAGCAGCCATCACTGATCTCCTAACTGCCATACACTGTCACATGTCCTACAGCAGCCATCACTGATCTCCTAACTGCCATACACTGTCACATGTCCTACAGCAGCCATCACTGATCTCCTAACTGCCATACACTGTCACATGTCCTACAGCAGCCATCACTGATCTCCTAACTGCCATACACTGTCACATGTCCTACAGCAGCCATCACTGATCTCCTAACTGCCATACACTGTCACATGTCCTACAGCAGCCATCACTGATCTCTAACTGCCATACACTGTCACATGTCCTACAGCAGCCATCACTGATCTCTAACTGCCATACACTGTCACATGTCCTACACGGCCATCAATGATCTCCTAGCTTTGCACACACTGTCACATGTCATACAGCCATCACTGATCTCCTAACTGCCATACACTGTCACATGTCCTACAGCAGCCATCACTGATCTCCTAACTGCCATACACTGTCACATGTCCTACAGCAGCCATCACTGATCTCCTAACTGCCATACACTGTCACATGTCCTACAGCAGCCATCACTGATCTCTAACTGCCATACACTGTCACATGTCCTACAGCAGCCATCACTGATCTCCTAACTGCCATACACTGTCACATGTCCTACAGCAGCCATCACTGATCTCCTAACTGCCATACACTGTCACATGTCCTACAGCAGCCATCACTGATCTCCTAACTGCCATACACTGTCACATGTCCTACAGCAGCCATCACTGATCTCCTAACTGCCATACACTGTCACATGTCCTACAGCAGCCATCACTGATCTCCTAACTGCCATACACTGTCACATGTCCTACAGCAGCCATCACTGATCTCCTAACTGCCATACACTGTCACATGTCCTACAGCAGCCATCACTGATCTCCTAACTGCCATACACTGTCACATGTCCTACAGCAGCCATCACTGATCTCCTAACTGCCATACACTGTCACATGTCCTACAGCAGCCATCACTGATCTCTAACTGCCATACACTGTCACATGTCCTACAGCAGCCATCACTGATCTCCTAACTGCCATACACTGTCACATGTCCTACAGCAGCCATCACTGATCTCCTAACTGCCATACACTGTCACATGTCCTACAGCAGCCATCACTGATCTCTAACTGCCATACACTGTCACATGTCCTACAGCAGCCATCACTGATCTCCTAACTGCCATACACTGTCACATGTCCTACTGCAGCCATCACTGATCTCCTAACTGCCATACACTGTCACATGTCCTACAGCAGCCATCACTGATCTCCTAACTGCCATACACTGTCACATGTCCTACAGCAGCCATCACTGATCTCCTAACTGCCATACACTGTCACATGTCCTACAGCAGCCATCACTGATCTCCTAACTGCCATACACTGTCACATGTCCTACAGCAGCCATCACTGATCTCCTAACTGCCATACACTGTCACATGTCCTACAGCAGCCATCACTGATCTCCTAACTGCCACACACTGTCACATGTCCTACTGCAGCCATCACTGATCTCCTAACTGCCATACACTGTCACATGTCCTACAGCAGCCATCACTGATCTCCTAACTGCCATACACTGTCACATGTCCTACAGCAGCCATCACTGATCTCCTAACTGCCATACACTGTCACATGTCCTACAGCAGCCATCACTGATCTCCTAACTGCCATACACTGTCACATGTCCTACAGCAGCCATCACTGATCTCCTAACTGCCATACACTGTCACATGTCCTACTGCAGCCATCACTGATCTCCTAACTGCCATACACTGTCACATGTCCTACAGCAGCCATCACTGATCTCCTAACTGCCATACACTGTCACATGTCCTACAGCAGCCATCACTGATCTCCTAACTGCCATACACTGTCACATGTCCTACAGCAGCCATCACTGATCTCCTAACTGCCATACACTGTCACATGTCCTACAGCAGCCATCACTGATCTCCTAACTGCCATACACTGTCACATGTCCTACAGCAGCCATCACTGATCTCCTAACTGCCATACACTGTCACATGTCCTACAGCAGCCATCACTGATCTCCTAACTGCCATACACTGTCACATGTCCTACTGCAGCCATCACTGATCTCCTAACTGCCATACACTGTCACATGTCCTACTGCAGCCATCACTGATCTCCTAACTGCCATACACTGTCACATGTCCTACAGCAGCCATCACTGATCTCCTAACTGCCATACACTGTCACATGTCCTACAGCAGCCATCACTGATCTCCTAACTGCCATACACTGTCACATGTCCTACAGCAGCCATCACTGATCTCCTAACTGCCATACACTGTCACATGTCCTACAGCAGCCATCACTGATCTCCTAACTGCCATACACTGTCACATGTCCTACAGCAGCCATCACTGATCTCCTAACTGCCATACACTGTCACATGTCCTACAGCAGCCATCACTGATCTCCTAACTGCCATACACTGTCACATGTCCTACAGCAGCCATCACTGATCTCCTAACTGCCATACACTGTCACATGTCCTACAGCAGCCATCACTGATCTCCTAACTGCCATACACTGTCACATGTCCTACAGCAGCCATCACTGATCTCCTAACTGCCATACACTGTCACATGTCCTACAGCAGCCATCACTGATCTCCTAACTGCCATACACTGTCACATGTCCTACAGCAGCCATCACTGATCTCCTAACTGCCATACACTGTCACATGTCCTACAGCAGCCATCACTGATCTCCTAACTGCCATACACTGTCACATGTCCTACAGCAGCCATCACTGATCTCCTAACTGCCATACACTGTCACATGTCCTACAGCAGCCATCACTGATCTCCTAACTGCCATACACTGTCACATGTCCTACAGCAGCCATCACTGATCTCCTAACTGCCATACACTGTCACATGTCCTACAGCAGCCATCACTGATCTCCTAACTGCCACACACTGTCACATGTCCTACAGCAGCCATCACTGATCTCCTAACTGCCATACACTGTCACATGTCCTACAGCAGCCATCACTGATCTCCTAACTGCCATACACTGTCACATGTCCTACAGCAGCCATCACTGATCTCCTAACTGCCATACACTGTCACATGTCCTACAGCAGCCATCACTGATCTCCTAACTGCCATACACTGTCACATGTCCTACAGCAGCCATCACTGATCTCCTAACTGCCATACACTGTCACATGTCCTACAGCAGCCATCACTGATCTCCTAACTGCCATACACTGTCACATGTCCTACAGCAGCCATCACTGATCTCCTAACTGCCATACACTGTCACATGTCCTACAGCAGCCATCACTGATCTCTAACTGCCATACACTGTCACATGTCCTACAGCAGCCATCACTGATCTCCTAACTGCCATACACTGTCACATGTCCTACAGCAGCCATCACTGATCTCCTAACTGCCATACACTGTCACATGTCCTACAGCAGCCATCACTGATCTCCTAACTGCCATACACTGTCACATGTCCTACAGCAGCCATCACTGATCTCCTAACTGCCATACACTGTCACATGTCCTACTGCAGCCATCACTGATCTCCTAACTGCCATACACTGTCACATGTCCTACAGCAGCCATCACTGATCTCCTAACTGCCATACACTGTCACATGTCCTACAGCAGCCATCACTGATCTCCTAACTGCCATACACTGTCACATGTCCTACAGCAGCCATCACTGATCTCCCTAACTGCCATACACTGTCACATGTCCTACAGCAGCCATCACTGATCTCCTAACTGCCATACACTGTCACATGTCCTACAGCAGCCATCACTGATCTCCTAACTGCCATACACTGTCACATGTCCTACAGCAGCCATCACTGATCTCCTAACTGCCATACACTGTCACATGTCCTACAGCAGCCATCACTGATCTCCTAACTGCCATACACTGTCACATGTCCTACAGCAGCCATCACTGATCTCCTAACTGCCACACACTGTCACATGTCCTACAGCAGCCATCACTGATCTCCTAACTGCCATACACTGTCACATGTCCTACAGCAGCCATCACTGATCTCCTAACTGCCATACACTGTCACATGTCCTACTGCAGCCATCACTGATCTCCTAACTGCCATACACTGTCACATGTCCTACAGCAGCCATCACTGATCTCCTAACTGCCATACACTGTCACATGTCCTACAGCAGCCATCACTGATCTCCTAACTGCCATACACTGTCACATGTCCTACTGCAGCCATCACTGATCTCCTAACTGCCACACACTGTCACATGTCCTACAGCAGCCATCACTGATCTCCTAACTGCCATACACTGTCACATGTCCTACAGCAGCCATCACTGATCTCTAACTGCCATACACTGTCACATGTCCTACAGCAGCCATCACTGATCTCCTAACTGCCACACACTGTCACATGTCCTACAGCAGCCATCACTGATCTCCTAACTGCCATACACTGTCACATGTCCTACTGCAGCCATCACTGATCTCCTAACTGCCATACACTGTCACATGTCCTACAGCAGCCATCACTGATCTCCTAACTGCCATACACTGTCACATGTCCTACAGCAGCCATCACTGATCTCCTAACTGCCATACACTGTCACATGTCCTACAGCAGCCATCACTGATCTCCTAACTGCCATACACTGTCACATGTCCTACAGCAGCCATCACTGATCTCCTAACTGCCATACACTGTCACATGTCCTACAGCAGCCATCACTGATCTCCTAACTGCCATACACTGTCACATGTCCTACAGCAGCCATCACTGATCTCCTAACTGCCACACACTGTCACATGTCCTACAGCAGCCATCACTGATCTCCTAACTGCCATACACTGTCACATGTCCTACAGCAGCCATCACTGATCTCCTAACTGCCACACACTGTCACATGTCCTACAGCAGCCATCACTGATCTCCTAACTGCCATACACTGTCACATGTCCTACAGCAGCCATCACTGATCTCCTAACTGCCACACACTGTCACATGTCCTACAGCAGCCATCACTGATCTCCTAACTGCCACACACTGTCACATGTCCTACAGCAGCCATCACTGATCTCCTAACTGCCATACACTGTCACATGTCCTACAGCAGCCATCACTGATCTCCTAACTGCCATACACTGTCACATGTCCTACAGCAGCCATCACTGATCTCCTAACTGCCATACACTGTCACATGTCCTACAGCAGCCATCACTGATCTCCTAACTGCCATACACTGTCACATGTCCTACAGCAGCCATCACTGATCTCCTAACTGCCACACACTGTCACATGTCCTACTGCAGCCATCACTGATCTCCTAACTGCCATACACTGTCACATGTCCTACAGCAGCCATCACTGATCTCCTAACTGCCATACACTGTCACATGTCCTACTGCAGCCATCACTGATCTCCTAACTGCCATACACTGTCACATGTCCTACAGCAGCCATCACTGATCTCCTAACTGCCACACACTGTCACATGTCCTACAGCAGCCATCACTGATCTCCTAACTGCCATACACTGTCACATGTCCTACAGCAGCCATCACTGATCTCCTAACTGCCATACACTGTCACATGTCCTACAGCAGCCATCACTGATCTCTAACTGCCATACACTGTCACATGTCCTACAGCAGCCATCACTGATCTCCTAACTGCCATACACTGTCACATGTCCTACAGCAGCCATCACTGATCTCCTAACTGCCATACACTGTCACATGTCCTACAGCAGCCATCACTGATCTCCTAACTGCCATACACTGTCACATGTCCTACAGCAGCCATCACTGATCTCCTAACTGCCATACACTGTCACATGTCCTACAGCAGCCATCACTGATCTCCTAACTGCCATACACTGTCACATGTCCTACAGCAGCCATCACTGATCTCCTAACTGCCATACACTGTCACATGTCCTACAGCAGCCATCACTGATCTCCTAACTGCCATACACTGTCACATGTCCTACAGCAGCCATCACTGATCTCCTAACTGCCATACACTGTCACATGTCCTACAGCAGCCATCACTGATCTCCTAACTGCCATACACTGTCACATGTCCTACAGCAGCCATCACTGATCTCCTAACTGCCACACACTGTCACATGTCCTACTGCAGCCATCACTGATCTCCTAACTGCCATACACTGTCACATGTCCTACTGCAGCCATCACTGATCTCCTAACTGCCATACACTGTCACATGTCCTACAGCAGCCATCACTGATCTCCTAACTGCCATACACTGTCACATGTCCTACAGCAGCCATCACTGATCTCCTAACTGCCATACACTGTCACATGTCCTACAGCAGCCATCACTGATCTCCTAACTGCCATACACTGTCACATGTCCTACTGCAGCCATCACTGATCTCCTAACTGCCACACACTGTCACATGTCCTACAGCAGCCATCACTGATCTCCTAACTGCCATACACTGTCACATGTCCTACTGCAGCCATCACTGATCTCCTAACTGCCATACACTGTCACATGTCCTACAGCAGCCATCACTGATCTCCTAACTGCCATACACTGTCACATGTCCTACTGCAGCCATCACTGATCTCCTAACTGCCATACACTGTCACATGTCCTACTGCAGCCATCACTGATCTCCTAACTGCCATACACTGTCACATGTCCTACAGCAGCCATCACTGATCTCCTAACTGCCATACACTGTCACATGTCCTACAGCAGCCATCACTGATCTCCTAACTGCCATACACTGTCACATGTCCTACAGCAGCCATCACTGATCTCCTAACTGCCATACACTGTCACATGTCCTACAGCAGCCATCACTGATCTCCTAACTGCCATACACTGTCACATGTCCTACAGCAGCCATCACTGATCTCCTAACTGCCATACACTGTCACATGTCCTACAGCAGCCATCACTGATCTCCTAACTGCCATACACTGTCACATGTCCTACAGCAGCCATCACTGATCTCCTAACTGCCATACACTGTCACATGTCCTACTGCAGCCATCACTGATCTCCTAACTGCCATACACTGTCACATGTCCTACAGCAGCCATCACTGATCTCCTAACTGCCATACACTGTCACATGTCCTACAGCAGCCATCACTGATCTCCTAACTGCCATACACTGTCACATGTCCTACAGCAGCCATCACTGATCTCCTAACTGCCACACACT